>MU260636.1:0-157500 GCA_020310875.1 Ceratopteris richardii
AGTTGTTCGCCTGTGAACAAGTAATGTATTCTACACATCATCAGCTCCCAAAACCAAAGGAATCTCAAACTATTAACTGGCTAACTAGAAGTTGATCTCGCAAGATGTATTCACATCCCAGAGCACACCCTAGCCCAGGATCTCTTGCAAACCTACATTACACAGACCCTATCACAAGGATCTATTAGGGATGACAGACGTGAGAGGAGGGGGTGTTGGCAGTACATTCCGCAATAGCCATATGTTTTGATGTAGAGGCAGCATGTAAAGATGGGAATGCAGTGAATTCCGGGGGCTATACACTTCATTTTTCTCAAGAAATACACTACATGATACTCTCTTTAAAGTTCAAACAGTGATTATTATCACTCCTGTAGCATATGTACCATAAAACACCCAAATTCGTATTTACCAGCTCCATGCATGTCGAGGTGTCCTCAAGCTTGAGGAGCTTAGATAGAATGAACATACCAATTTTGGTACTTTTTAGACTTCATTTAGACCTCCAAATGACCTCGAGAACCTATTTCTTAACTATGCCAAACATTAGATATGAATTAGTAAAAATTAGTCTAGAATCTATAAAAAGCTAGAGAGCTCAATTTTGAGGTTAGCTTATTTAGCTTGTTGGAGATTAGAGCTTATTTTGAGTTGTAAGAGTCTTATTGAGTAATAGAGCTTGTTCATGACCTTCCATTGCTTCTCTCTTGTCTCTTTCGTGTGTGTGTGTGTGCATTCTCATGCTTCTCACCTTCACCTTCACTCACTTCATGCATTCATGATCTTCATATCACTCCTATCTCTTCTGCAGATTGACAATTAAGGAGGTGGAACTTCTTAGCATGGAGCTTATCCTAGCCTAGAACAATAGAGGGTGTTTGAAGGAATACCCTATGAGGTACTCCAAGAGGTTATTCATGAGCTCACTCATTGCCATGGAGAAGAAGCCCATAGAGTGCTCCAAGCATGTGCCATAGCTCAAGAAATTCCCACTAGTTTACGTGAGGACTTAGTTTTTGTTTCCAATGAGAAAAGATCAACCATTCATAGATTCAATATTCCAATGAGCATCTATCATCATGTTCTAAGAAGGATGTTATGTTCGGGAGCACTATAGACCCCCAACATCAAGTCTTTGGACCATCTCGGTGCAAGCTCACCTTATATTTGCTTATTCAAACACGATGAGCTAGAGAAAATGAACTGAACTATGGTATGTACAATGAGTGAATTTCTTCCAGTTTGGTTCAAATAGAAATAGATCCCACCTTAGAAGTAGTACCCAAGAGCTTCTTGTCCTCATACAAGTCTTCCATCTGCATGGAACCATAAAGCATCTCTTCCTTGGCCATTGAGTGTTGGCCATAAGTCCTGCTCTTTACTTCTCTTCTCATCTCATCGAATCTCTTTAGAGTTGCAATGTCTATCTTCCTTGTTCTCTTTAGAGCCATAGTGTTTGTCTTCTTGTTTTGATATGCTGTTTCTATCTTTGTGTTTTTTCTCCTCTTTAGAGTAGTAACAATACCTTGCAAGTACGGCTTTGTCCTCTAATAACATTATGAAGCTTCAAGGTGCCTCGTTGAATTTCTTCCATGTCCTAGATTCCTTGTAATCTCAAATTGATCTTACCTTTGAAATGTGTCTACATGGTACCATAATCATTTTTTTGTGGGTTGCTCAAGTGATCATTTTTCTTCTCATCAAGTTGCAGGTCCTATAAGAACGCTTCTTCTTCATTAATAAGATTAGAATTAGTATGTATCTCATGCTCTACAAGTGGCCATTGGTCCATTCTGGTGAAATTTCTAGAAATAGAACATCCTTAGGTGCCATTGAATCATAGGCTGTAGGATGAGGTGCCTTGACATATCTTGTATAGTGTAAAATAGCATCCATATAGTTTATAGATCTTGGTTTGTTCACCTAGAGAAAGAAATTAGTGATGCCTTTTAGCAAAATTTGACCACTATGATCAAATGGCCCACTTGGTGGTTTTTGCCTCCCTTGAGATGCTTGCAAAAATTGAAGTTGAGCACCTTGCTCCAGAGAAGGAGTCTGTTCGAGAGAGAGAATTAGCCCATTTTGACCTAGGGAAGGCTCCTTGTCTATTTTTCGAGTACTTTCTAGGAGCCCAACTTGGGCCTTGTGATGCCCACTTGGGCCACCTTGGGAGAGGTGCCCACTTTGGGCTTCATGATGCCCATCGTGATAGAAGAGTGGACCAACTTGGGCGTCATGGTGCCCATTTTGAGAGAGGTGCCCAACTTGAGATTCATGGTGACCAATTTGAGAGAGGTGCACAATTTGGGCTTCATGGCACTCAATTTTTGCTTCTTCAATTTCCTATAATCACATGTCTTACCTTTTTCCTTACTGTTCAAGTGTAAATCATCAATTTTTTCCTCTATTTGGCCTTCTTGTGCTTCTTCTACATAATCCTCATTTGCCTTGCTTCATTCAATTGTGAAACATTCTCCACTACTCATCATCCAATTTAACGGAGTATCTTCTTCATGAGGTAAAGAAGGCATTACCTGAGTTTCCATCCTCTACCTAGTTGCCTTGCCAGTGTTAGATCCTTCCTTCAACCGTATCTACATTTGATTATTAGCCTTTGTAGAAATTCACTACCTATTCCTACCCCAATCGTGTAATGCATTTGCTTGCCTCATCCAAGGCCTTCCCAAGAGTAGAGGATAAGAGGTCTCTTGAAGTAGGATAATAACAACAAAATCTAAGAGAAACTAACAATCTTGCACTGTCATGAGTACCTTCTCAATGATGCCAAGTAGTGTAACCCGATGCTGATGTGCTAGTGTGATAGTAAAAGGTGTTGCCTTGGTGAGGTCCAGTTTTAATTTGTTCATTGTAAAATCAGGCACCAGGTTTTTTTTTTAAATACAGGAAGTTCAACCTTAGCCTACTCTCCTAGACTTGTATTAAATAAAAGGAAAAGAAAAGTACAAGTGAAGGGGACTAGTGCCCGTGGGAGGCTCTCCCATCAATCTGGCGTAGATTGATGGGAGAGCCTCCATCTACAATAACAACTATCAAAACTTTGATTTTTTGGGAAAAAGCCACTAGTAGATCTTCTATCTGGAATACTACAAGCCCAATCTGCATCGGTGTATCCATGAACCTACAAATCTACAATAGCTTCATAAAACAATGCATAATCCAAAGTAGCACTCACATAACGTAGAGTGCACCTCAGAGCATCTAAGTGCCTTTCCTGGGAACCTGCATAAATTGACTTTCAAGTCCAACCACGTAGCTTAGATTAGGCCTTGTAATTGTGAGATATATCAAACTTGCCATAATTTTGTTGTACATAGTATCATTTTCCAATGCTTCTCCTGATGTAGTATCCAACTTCAGATTTTGATCTAATGGCATAGAAATTGGCTCACAATCAGCCATACCATACTTTTGTAGCATACTCAAGGCATATTGCGTTTGCGACATCCATATACCTATTTCTGTATGGATAAACTTAATGTCCAAAAAATAGTGCAGTGCACCAAGATCTTTCATGTCAAATTCTTGCATTTACCTCTTTAATGCTTGGTTCATTATCACATGCTACAATCAAATCATAAATATAAGTAACCACAATCATGATGCCATCATCACCCTTCCTTGCATATAATGAATGATCTGCATCACACATGAAAAAATAAAGTGGTGGTTAAGTAGTCAACACTCCTTGCATGCCAAGCACGAGGGGCTTGTATAAGCCCATACAAATCCTTTTGCAACCTGCAAACATATTTTGGGTGCTTTGAAGCTTCATATCCTTGTGGCTGGTCCATGTATGCATCTTCTTGTAACTCCCATGTAGGAAAGCATTCTTCACATCCATGTGATGCAAAGTTCATCCTTTTGTTGTGGATAATGGAACAAGTGTTCCCATAGTAGACATTTTAACTATAGGTATGAGCATTTCCTCATAATCAATGCCATATGTCTTTGCATATGCTTTTGCTACCAATCATGCTTTGATGCTTATGCTACCATTAGCATTGTGCTTTACCTTGTAAAACCACTTGCAACCTATGGGTTTCTTTCGTTGTGGCAATGGAACCAACCTCCATGTTTTGTTTTTGTAAAGTGTAGCCATCTCCTCATCCATAGATTTCTCCTAATCGGCATTCCCAATTGCATATTCGAAAGAATAGGGTTCAACATCTTGTATTACCTTTGTCTTGTAGGCACAATGAGGAATCATATAATTGTCATGTGTTAATTGTTGCACTAAATTCGGCATCCTCCGAGATCTTCTTGGTCCTAGGTCACTTCTCCTTATATCATTTGCATGTGCCTTTCTTACTCCTGGAGTCTTTTTAAGTTCCTCATCAAGTCTCTTTTTTGAACTGCTTGAATCTCCATCAATGTCTTCAAAGCCTTTAGATGTTTTACTACCACTAGAAATATTTTCTTTACCTTTCTTGGATGTATTTGATGAATTTGTTGGACTCAGATTTCCACTAAATCTTATAGTCCATGGATTTGAGTTGGAACTATTGCTTGGTGATGCATCCGGTCCACTCAAAACTTGAGATTTTGGACTTGATTTTTCAACATTTTTGTTGTCATTTGGTTCAAGATTACGTCCTTCTTTGGCATCTGCATAGAAGCTTGACATTTCATCACATACCACATCTTTGCTTACCTTCACTTGTAATGTGAGTGGATTATAACATTTATATCCCTTTTTCTCAAGGGAGTACCTAATGAAGAATATTTTTTTTGCAGTTGGATCAAGCTTTTTCCTCAACTCTCTAGAATATGTACATATGCAATACAACCAAAAACTTTCATATGTGATAAGTTTGTCTTTTTACCTGTGAACTCTCTAGGTGTAACTTGATGTACAACAATAGTCCGAGTTATGCTCATGATGTATACAATAGTGTGCATAGCTTCTACCCAATAACAATGAGGCATATCCTTCTCAGCCATCAAGGCTCTTGCTATTTCTATAATATGTCTATTTTTGCATTCAACAACACCATTCTTTTGTGGTGTGTACCTGCATGAAAACTGATGTCAAATTCCATGACTTTTTAGAAAGTTTCTAAAATCATTTGACATGTGTTCACCTCCTCCATCAGATCTTAATGTCTGAGTGTACTTCCCTATCTGCTTTTCCACCATAGCTTTAAAATTTTGGAAGTGATTCAACAACTCACTCTTCTCTTTCATGAAATATACCCATACTTGCCGTGTATGGTCTCAATGAAAGTAACATAAAACCTCCAACCACCTATAGATGTGGTCTTTTGAGGACCCCAAACATTTGTATGTACTATTTCTAGCACATTATCAATAACATGTTTGTCATGTGGAAAGAATTGTCTATTTACCAAATTGACATGTTACACATACCTTTTGCATCTCTAGAACCTTGAAATTTGGTAGTCCATTGACAAACTCCTTTGAATGCATCAATTTAAGCCTTTGCAAGTTTGCATGTCCAATTCATTTGTGCCAAATCTATATATCAACAATAACTCTTGCACCTTTTGCAAACATGGCTGCATTCATTTTAGGAATTTTCACATTTAAGATGAACATCCTACCCACTTTGTTTCCTTTGGAAATTAATCTTCCATCTTGTTTGTACTCTTCTACATATAACCCATCAACTTTGAACCTAACTTTTCATCCTTGGTCAGCTATTTGTCCAACAAAAACTAGATTCTTTGTTATATATGGAACACACAACACATCAATAATATGTTTTACCTTCCCATCCTCCATAGAGAGTGCTATGTTTCATGTATGCTCGATAGGGTGTGCTGTTTCATCACCTGTTTCAACATATGCAAGAACTAGCAATGTCTACGAACTACCAAACCAATCTACATGACTAGTCATGTGATTTGAAGCACCTGAATCAACGTACCAAACATTAGTATTTGATTTTGAAACATCAACATACATTTTATTCATCATGTGATGTTGGACCATGAACAACTTCTCATATTCATATGCACTTATGGATCCATAACTGTTTTGTTGCCTTCTATTATTTTGATTCTTCAACCTACATCACCTCATACAACAATACATCTATTGTAATATATAAAGAGTAGTACATAAGGAAAATCCTAATGTCCTTGAATGAGTGAGCTAGCAAGAAACAAATGTGCCATCACTCTTGCTAGGTAAATATAGTAAAGATCAATGAAGTATCCTTGACATATACCGATGTGACCACTATACATGTAAGAAAAATGAGAAAGTGATACATATCATCATCGATCATCACATGTTGAGCTTGATCCCTCAACAAGAATGAAGCCTTCAAAGCTTCCCAAGTGGTGAACTGGCCAATCCTCATACTGTTTGTACCACTTATTTGCAAGTCCTTTTAATGTAGAAGGAAATATTACTAGCATTGCATCCTCTCGATGTTGAATCCCATGACCCCAACACAAGGAGGTGAATCTTCTTGAATGGTCACCAACATCTTTGTAAGTTGATCCCTTAAAGCTAAGGAATTTAATTTTCAACATCGAGAGTAGATCGAAAAGGTCCTCCATTGGCACTTGAGCTTCCTCGGAAGTATCCAAAGCAAAATCCAACATCCTTCTATGCTTCTCTTTTGAGAGTCGGGTTGAAGCCAAATCAATGGAAAATTTCAAGGGTAGAGGAGTGCTAAGTTCACTAGCCAAAGGTAGAGATGACTTCTTGAGGCTTCTTTTTGCATGAAGAGGCTCTCTATCTACTCAAGCATGGGTCATGTACTCACTCACCAGACGCAAAAATCAAGAAAAAATAATGCAAAAATGATTGTTTACTATAGTGGGTACCTCACACAAAAAATGCAAGGGTCCCATCGGGTGTGCTAAATTGTAGAGGAAGTATTGGGGTACCAAACTATTGAAAAGTGCCAAATAGTAGAAAACGCCATTGCATCCATACTTCCAGTACTTCTTCTACTCAAGGGGAGTTCTTCCTTAGGGAAGTATACCCTGTAACATGTCTGTGTGTAGGTACACTACTTGACAATAAAGACACAAGGAGGGAAAAAATTGCAAGTACACATATAAGAGAAAATCCCAATTTCTTGACACTCCAAATGATTACAATGAGCTAGAAATACTCCAAATGAACATTAAAGTGGGCTAACAGCCACTTTTGAGAATAGAAGAGATCAACAATAAGAGGTACTGAAACAACCAAATAATCTCTGCAAGAGAAATGCAACTGAAACTAAAAGGTAATAGCCAAGGCTACTTAATCACTTTGTAATGTTAACATCCAACTCCACCGGGAAGCCAACACTTTATATAGTCACCATAGAGTGGCTGCAAGAAACAGTGGGCAAGTTGCAACATAATATAGAGAGTGGACAAGAAATAGCTCCAACTAGGAAGAGAATGACAATACAAGATCCAAGACTTTGATGGTTTATGATGATCCAATTGAGTGCCAAAAATTTGTTTATATAGGCCCAATGAGTAGCCTTGCCAAATCTGGCCCTTAACTGCCACACATGCCAAAGTGGTGGAGGAATGGGCTAATTATGGCTCCAGTATCCAACCACACTTAGGCCTCAATCATATCTTCTGACACCACCAGAGACTTTTGACAACATATTCCTTGCATTTATTCACATTGTAACATTTATTGACACCTTAAGAAAAATATACTCTGTCGTCTTTTTCACCCACGAAAGTTCTTCTAAAATTAGGTGGAGTAGATGCCCAGTTTTGACTATGTCCAAAGGAGGAGGTGGTGGCACCCAATTCTGGAAACATGACCTTTTTGAGCCACCCGAGGCCCGTTGATATGGTACAATGCCTTGCCCTAGGAGTGAATTAAGCCTCACCTTGATCATATTATGGGTGGTCGCCATGGTGCCAAAAATGGTAGTCTTTAGTGGACAAGGCTAAAGAAAAAGTTGTCCTTCGTGAAGCTTGGGACACCTTCCAAAATTTAGGCCAAAGAGGAGGCATCCACATGGTATAGGCGTCGACCACATGGGTATATTTACATTATAAGTTGGAGGAGGCTAGACATGTAAAGGAGACATTGAGATCACCCATCATGAGGAGGTAGTTTCCTAGCTTGATGTTGCCATAAAGGCATCACCCATTTTGGAGAGAAGGGGAAAGTTGGCATCGCCCACATGGTGGTAAGTTGAAGCCATGGTTGCCTCGTTGTTGGAGAGACTAGAACCAAGGCATTGCCCTGATGATGGAAAGTCACCTTAGCATCTATTTGGTAGTCACCCTAATTGACTTGCATGCCTATTTTGGTTGTGGCATCATCCTAATTTATGTAAAATATTTTGGCGTCTCCTTCTTGGTGAGAAGGGGAAATTTGGCATCACCTAAATGGTGTGATCCGACTCTAGGTGTTCGTCCCAATGCTTCCAAAATGGTGGTTATTGCCCAAAATGCTTAGATGTGTGTTATCCTCCCTTTTCTTCATACTTTGTGATGATGCTACAAGTTTTGGAATTTTTTCTTCTTAATCCTTCTACCCTAGATGGCTTCATTGTGTCTACTGCCTTGCATAATGCTACTTTTCCTTGTCTTGCTTCAATAAATTATGAAACTCTTTGCATCATTGCTCTACTTTGATCATCATGTTATATCTAGCTTGTAATCTTAGAACCCCATTATTTGTGCAACTCACTTGGGTGATTTCCCATGATGTGTGCAACTCACTTGGATTTTTGAATGGGCTCTTTCCTCTTGTGGTGAGACTTTAATGCTCTCGGTGAGGTTCCTTAAGGTTACTTGTAGGGGCCAATTATCTAAGCTATTTCCCTAGCATCTATCATGCAAGGAAATTATTTGGCATTCCTATAAAACCTATGGCTTAGAAATTGAATTTTCCTCTTGGTTTTGATCTTAACCTCTCGGAAATGGTTCTTTCTTGTTACTTTAACTCTTGCTCTCACAATGGATGCCCCAAATTTCAATGTAAGGAAAAATTACACTTAGGTTATTTACCTATAGTATGGCTGCTAGGGAGCTCATTTCATTTTTCTTCCTTAACCTTTTAGGTGTGCACATTGAACTTTGTTTGCTCTTCAATCTCTTACCTTATAAGCTTTGGGGCTCACTTTTGGTGCATGAGAGGCTTCTTTTAGTTGTAAATGAGTGGGATGATTTCCCTAGACACACACCAGTAGGGAAATCATTAGCCCTTCCTACCCCTTTTGGAGCGCATGATGGAGTGATTCTTGGGCCATTCAAGTTGGCTCGTCACTTAGGCCTTGCACTTGGTCTATGAAATCCTAATGCTCACTTGGAGAATTGAAATTCACATATATGAGCCAGATTTGAGAAGCGATTCCCTGGCAAGCATTGTGCAAGAAATAGTTGGTGTAAACCTTATTATTCTTCCTTAAGAAATTCTTTTTCTTGGAGTTTTTAGCTTGGCTTAAGCTTTGTATGTTCCTTTTTCTTGTCAAAAGGGACTCTCGAATCCCACATAGCAGGGTTTCTTAAAACTTGTTAGAAGACATTACAAAGAAGGTGGATAACCCTTTTGTCCTCCTTTTAGGGGGTCCACTTGCTTTTAATCTTGTTGCTCTCATCGAAAAACACTCTATGAGGTCTAAAAGGTGGGGTCTTCTTACAATTGGAAATTCTTTTGCCTAAAAGGAAAAAGAGATTTTTGATCGACCATTCTTTAGGAGGGCTACCAAACTTGGTGGCACACCTCTTTGAAGATCTTCTAGAGGGTCTCACCTCTTATAGCATTCCAAAGTGTTGAAGAACAACCGATCACTTCACCCAATAGCGATTGGTTCCTTGCTTCACAAACTTTGCTAATGCCTTGAGTACCTCCTTTGTATGTTCCTTACTCCACACTTTTCTAATGCCTTGAATACCTCCCTTCTTTTTAGAGTATAGGAAATTTGAAATGTCAAGTGAGTGGGACTTGAACTCGAACACTCTACCCCACAACGTTCAAGGCACTCCACTACACCACACCCATTTGGACAAATACCTCCTCCTTTAGTTATATCCCTTATAGGGTGACAGCTATTCCTAGGACTATGTCCTTTAGAAAAATTTAAGCGACTGACCTCTCCGTATATCGATCTCTTGGGGAACCATTAATCTCATCCATCTCGCCTTGCGATTGAAGAATATTGCCACACTAAGTTTGGGTATTCTCTCCCTTGCCTTCGCTTGTCATAGATGCCCCTTAGTGTGTAACACTTCAATGAGTGATTGAAGTGAGCATACGATTTCTCTGTTGTGCTCTATATAGAGCAACCATGGGAAGAATCACTAAGTTCTCATGTGCCTTGGTTCTCTTCGTGCTTCACACCTCCTTGTTAAGGTGGAGGGAGAAAGGGGCGATGTCCATTGTTAGGCCTTAGCTACACACAGTGTGGTCCTTTCCTTTGTGCCTACACTCACTAAATTTTTTCCCCTATACACAGTGTGACCCTTCCCTTTGTGCCTACATTCACTAAATTTCCCCCCCGGATCATTTGGGTTGTACACCCTTCAAGGCACGGATAGTTGTTTTTCTACCTTTCTCTAGCCTCAAGGCTTCATTACGAATGGGTCTTCTCTCCTATGAAAGCCATGAGTCTCACGTGTCCTCGAGTCAACCTTCCCTCTTTTATTTAATAGAAAGCAAGCACATAAAGTGCAAAGGAGTTACATGCGTAGCTTTCTTTTAGATGCTTTTGCCCAAAACGTTGTTGAAGTCCGTGTATCTCCTCCTTCGTGGGAGGAAAAAACTCCACACTTGTACTTCCTTGCCGCCCTCCTACGTTTTGCCAATTCCACTCTCAAGCTGAAGTCCCTTTTCGAAAATCTTTAGCGCCGCCCTTTTACTTGAAAATACCCTTTTGTTTTCAATAAAAGGAAGTTCGGCCTTGACCTATTTTCCCGTACTTTAATTAAAATAAAAAAGAAAAATTACAAGTCAATGGGACTAGTGCCCATGGGAGCCCCCAAATCCCACAAAAGGAGACCCTTGCAAAAGGAGGCCCTTGCAAAAGGAGACCTTCAAGCCTTTCCACAACCACTTTCACTTGTTTATGTTTCCCCGCCCCCTCTAACATGTTGTACCAAAACAGGACACTACAGTGCCTTTTTTTCCTAATAAATAAAAGAAATCACGTGTAATAATCAAATTTAATTTGGAGAACCCTTAAGGTTTCAGAAAAAATTATACCTAGACATTTTATAAAACATATATTTCTAAAAAATATAATTTTTTGATAACTCAAAATATGGAAATGATTGAATATGGTTTGAAAAAATTGTTTTCCTGTAGACTTATATATGAAAAGTATGAAATATCTCCATATAAATTTTTTTTCTTGTGTTGGAAAATTTTTCTAATGTTAATTTAAAGTCATATAAGAATCTAAGAAAAGTCTTGTGAATTAGAAAAATCATTTTTATAATAAGAAATTTACTATAATATAAGGTGCTCATTATAAAATCATATACTTTAGGAGCCTTTTATATGATATTGATGCATAAAAACTCTAAGAAGGCTAGTTCAAACACCATCATATAATATCATATAAATATGCTACATGTCTTTGGACAAATATTTTTTGTACCTATCTCACATACCACTAAGAATCTCAATATTTCATTGAATAGCCATATGACACTCTGTCGAGAATAAAATTTCATCCTAAAGGAATATTTTTACTCAATGATATAAGAAATATAATATCAATCAAATTAATTCTATGAACATTATAGACTAGTTTATATAGAAAAACTAGCATATTAACTTTAATCATGTAGCATATGCAATATTTGCTCATCAAATGACCTTTTCTTAGCATAAAAAAATAGTAGTATTGCTTAACTTGAAGAAAGAACATGACTTCTAAGATTGTCAATGAAATATTTCTAGCTTTGAGATTATCAAATAATATTTTGATAATAAAAAATGGATCATATTCATACCATCACTTTCCAAAATAATTCAAATATGATAACACTCTCACGAGACATATTGGATTAATTTTATTCCATAAACGTAGCTAAGATCATTAAAAATATTAGATCATGGATAGAAAAGTATTTACATAAATAAAATAAGAGATTTTATGGCATTTACAAGAATGAAAATTGTGAGATCATGATTTTAATTAAAAAATCAATTGTAACTGACATCACTGTAATTTTTACATTAATATTGAAATTAGCATCATAAAACTAGTGAGTAAATCTTACTATTTCTATCCTTTAATGAAAACTATATTTTTCTAGAAATATTCAACCCTTATGCTAACATGTTCCATAGTTTCTTTTATAAATGGTTCCTTTTAGTAATCTAAAAAAATCATCAAATACTATATCTTTTTTAGGACACTAAAGTGTCCAAGTACAACACTAGTGTTAAAGGGTGGAGATGGTGAAATGCAATAGAAAATGAAGAGAAGAGAGAGAAAGAAGCGTACAACGTTTAATGGAAACCTTGGAAAGTGGTGCAAAAAGCCTAATCCTAAATGTGGTCTTTTGCCTATTTTTACTTATGTATCTACCTAAACTAACTACAATAAAGTTGTAAATGAAGAGAATGCACTCCTCCACAAGCTAATAAACTTTGAAAGCGCACTTATGTTGCAAGATGCAAGCCTCCAAGTATGATAGCTGATGAGATGCCTCTTTGACAATGGAAGGAAAGTATTCAATGTAGACCCACTTGCATGACCCATGTGCCAACGGCGTCAGGCCATGGATATATGCCCACAAATTTTCAATCTAAGAGAGAAGTTAATGTTGTGATGACCTTCATCATGCTAGGAGTCATGCACACACAAAAGGTGTCTCACACACATGCAAGAAAGCCTCACTCATGAATAAGATGTAAGAGCTCCCAAGAAACTCAAACTTGATAAGAGACAAGAGTCGGAAGAAGAAGAAGAAGAAGAAGAAGAAGAAGAGTTGTTACAAATGAGGCTTTGCTCACTTTTTATAGGCAAGTTTTGAAAAGTGAACCTCTTCACACTCTAATGTCCATATTAATTAAAAATAGGTCATGAATCCTCATTTGGTGTCCGGATTGATTCCAAAAAAAATCATGTGAAATTCTTGATGGTTAGAGAATCACTAGGGAAGATGGACTCCTTGGCTTACATGAAAGTGGAGTATTTTACAAGAAACGACATTTGGACATATTCTTAAGATGTGGTTTTTATTATAAATGGCCAAATTGAAGGGGATTTTGGAAAACTTATGGCTCCAACTCGGCACTTCCTTTTGCTTTTACATCTCCACCTTCCTCTTTAGCTTCCAATCGACACAACCCTAACAATCTCCTTATATATATATATATATATATATATATATATATATATATATATATATAGAGAGAGAGAGAGAGAGAGAGAGAGAGAGAGAGAGAGAGAGAGAGAGAGAGAGAGAGAGAGAGAGAGAGAGAATGATTTTAAGATGGCTTATTCTTGCTTCGAAGCCCCTTTTACTATGCAATGTAGAATCTTGGCTTTTGGAGCATTGTATTTAATCATCGATGTCCTTATGTAATCCAAGTTTGTGATCATGAAATTTTGTAAATGCAATAAGTGGAGAGGGTCTCTCTTGGCCTTGCAGCATCATATAGGACTATATATATATATATATATATATATATATATATATATATATATATATATATATATATATATATATATATATATATATATATATATATATATATATATATATATATATATATATATATGGAATCATTTTAGGATGGTTTATTGTTGCTTCGAAGCCCCTTTTACTATACAATGTAGAATCTTGGCTTTTGGAGCATTGCATCTAATCAACGATGCCCTTATCTAATTCAAGTTTGAGATCATGAAATTTTGTAAGTACAATAAGTGGAGAGGGTCTCTCTTGGCCTTGCAGCATCATATAGGACTTAGAATGATCATATAGGACTTAGAATGATACACTATTGTCTTTCATTTTCATAGAGGTTGCCTCCTCTCCTTCCCTTTGATGCTTATATACTAAGTTTTATATCTTTATCTTCTAAAAAAGAAATCATGCATTAGAACTAATGTATTTTAAAGTGTGCAATACTTCTATACTTCTTAGTTTTGAACACCTTCCATCTCTACCTCTATGTATCCTTCATGCATTGTACACTGACACCTGAAGATGTTGTAAACCTCACAACAAGATAGACAAGCTTTGGCGTGAAGAGGAACGAATGGGATCTTGCTCATCTTTTTTGGTCTTTGCCTCATGATATGACCTTGTCTACGCAAACGGAAAGTATTGTTCTCATTGAAGTGAGAGATATCTTGGAAACAAGCATCCTTGGGAGAAACAATGAGATGCTTACCGAAGCTCTCCAATGCAAGAAAGGAAACGGATCCAAAGAATGCAAGACGAGAAGAATATCCAAGAAAAATCTTCCTTCATTGGAATCAACAGCCTTTTGGGGACAAAATTGCATCCCCACCATCTCACTCAAAACATCTTGCTTCAAGGCTCCCTAACAGTCTATACTAGGAGGATGATGAATTGTAAAATCCGGTGAGATGGCCATCAAGGACTTTGTAAGCTCTCCAAATAGAATCCTCATTCATGTACTAAATTTGTTTGGTAAATTTATATAAGTAGAAAGAGAAAATACATGTAACTCACACACATATATATACACATATATGTTTACATACACACAAGCACACATGTATTCCGCTGGATAGCACTCCATATCTAAAACATGATCTATGTGAGGCCAAGTTATGAGTCTCTATGCTTCCATGACGACGAAACACTCTCTCTCTCTCTCTCTCTCTCTCTCTCTCTCTCTCTCTCTCTCTCTCGACGCTGGATAGCGCTCTATGATGAAGTATGCTGAGAACAAACGAATATCATTGTCTAAAACATGATCTATGTGATCTGTGTGAGGCCAAGTTATGAGTCTCTATGCTTCCATGACGACGAAACACACTCTCTCTCTCTCTCTCTCTCTCTCTCTCTGTGTGGACGCTGGATAGCGTTCTATGATGAAGTATGCTGGGAACAAACGAATATCATTGTCTAAAACATGATCTATGTGGATCTGTGTGAGGCCAAGTTATGAGTCTCTATGCTTCCATGAGGACGAAACTCTCTCTCTCTCTCTCTCTCTCTCTCTCTCTGTATCGACGCTGGATAGCGCTCTATGATGAAGTATGCTGAGAACAAAAGAATATCATTGTCTAAAACATGATCTCTGTGGATCTATGTGAGGCCAAGTTATGAGTCTCTATGCTTCCATGACGACGAAACACTCTCTCTCTCTCTCTGTGTATGGACGCGTCCCACCATCCTCAAAACGGACGCCATTGATTCAACCCAAGGACTAGTGAAAGACAAGACAGTTTCCCATGTGAGCTGCCCATTGCTTTTTTTATGTGTGCACTGCAGAGTATGATGCGAGCACGTGTGTTGCGGTGGGTACCTGGGCGTATGGACAGATACCCATTCGAGGTGATGGGGTACACCACGCAAAGCTCCAGCATACTTGCGCATGCGTCCAGAAACAGCAACTCCCTGTCATTGGAATATGCGCAAGATCAAAGCGATGGCACCGCACAGTCCAAGATGTCCATTGATAGACATCACATGCGAAAGACTACATGACAACAACTCGTTTGGCTCTCCAACATGCTGGTGCAGATGAGGCAGGTAAAGATTTGATGGTCAATGGTCACTACCTGGCAGATGTGATTTGATGTTTCGAGATGTAATCTGGCGCACAATGATGGCATCTGATAGCACTTACAGTTTTCTTTTAATGTAGGTTCCGCAAGCGCCTATTTTTCGAGTTTTAATTTTCAAAGAACAATTGTACACTTGAATGGGCATAGTATTCATGGGACCTCTCATATCCCACAAAGGAAGGAATAGACAACATTACAACTGGTTTCAACTGGTTTAAAACGACTAAAGTCATTATATATTCAGCTTGGGGATTGAACTTTGAACCTCTCCCTCAAAAGCCAAAGACTCAACCACTAGAACAACGAGCCAAAGATTCAACCAAACAACACTCCTACTTGAATTTCCTACAACTGACAGAAAATGAGAGGACTTCATTAATAAATATCCTATTTTCTAATCGCCTCTACTCTTCATCACAAGGATCGATAGGCTTAGATGGTTAATAAAAGGCAAAAATTATAAAATGGAAGTTGAAGGAATTACCTCAAAAATAAAATGTGATATCTTAACTATTTATGGACGACACCAATGTTGTGGTTGAAATGAGGAAAATAGCATCAAAGAGTTCTCAGCAAGCTTCAAAGAATATGGTATTCCAAGAGGTTTCAGTATCAACAACCATGTAAGGAATGTTGCCCATCCTTACGGATGTAGTATCAAGCTAACCTGCAAATAGGAGTGGGAGATAACTTGCAAATGGGAGTGCCGCATGCATAGATTGAGAAGGAAACTTAAGGGACGGAGAGGATAAAGGCTTTTCTTTTTTGAGAGTACAAGAATTTGAAAATGTCCAATGAGTGATACTTGAACCAAGGCACTTTGGTCCACGATGTTCAAGGCATTCCGCTACACCACACTCGTTTGCACATAAGGGATAATTTAGAAAAGAGGTCTATGATTATAAACATTAATACGATCTCATCAGCCTTAGACTTCATGAACTTTGTCGAGTGGTTATGTTGGTACAAGAGTCTTGGGAATTTCTTTGCCTTCCCAGTTCCAAAAGTTCCAAAAGGGTTGGATAGCGAGCATGTGATTAGAGTGATCTCTAAGCCACAACTCAAATGGCTGGCCAACTGCTCTTTGTAAAACTTGATCTCAAGTGACTTGCACTCAGCCTAAGAAGTGATATTTTGTCTAGACTTGAGCAACGGAAAGTTCTTTAAACCCATAACTTCTTCTTCTCCTCCTCTTGAAAGTAAGGAAAATATAGTTAGATTTCATCCAATCCTAGTGGAGTCTCGGAATAGGGTCAAGATACATAGATTGTATAGTTGATCTAGAATCATGAAGTTTATTTTTTCGTTTGATAAGGAAGTTTGGCTAGGTCTATTCTCTCTTGCTTGAATTAATTAGAAAGCAATAACAATGGTACAATGGAGGGGCATAGTACCCTTGGGATCCCGCTTATCCCACAAAGCAAGGGTAGGATGACCCTAAGGCGTAGCAATAGTTACATAAAAAATTAATGATCTTTTCCTCACCCTCATGGGCAGACCACTTACTTTTGATCTTCTTATTATTCAAGACAAAAATTCTATGGTATTTGAAGGGCGGAGATTTCTTAGAATTGCATATTCTTCTACCTAATTGGCCAAGGGATTTATAGATCCACCATTCTTTTGATGGTCATCAATGTTTGGCCATCACTACAACAGATCGATGGTATACCGAGGTTTTTACCGAGGAAAATGAACGCGGCTTTATTTGCCGCGACGCAGGTGTAAAGGTCGGTTTCCGCGTCGGTACCAAAAAGTTGGTTTAGGCGTCGGTCTAGACGTCGGTAACAGTGTCGGTATATGCGTCGGTATATGCGTCAGTATAACCATCGGTATATGCGTCGGTAATCGGTTTCTGCTGCATCGCCTCCTGGGTGTACCGACAGTTATTCCGATGACACTACTGGGAGTACCGTCGCTTATACCGACGACCATACTTGCAAAATTTTTTTTGGGCAGAATGTTTTGTCTTTTGCTACAGCAACATTACCATGGTGTTGCTGAACAAGAGACAATACACTCTGCCCAAAAAAAAACCGAGTACATGTGATGTGTACTCTATTGACGACCGAAATATGATTTCATGAAACAGAGTATTATTGTACACAAAAGAGATCGATAATAATAATGAACAATGAACCATGTACAAAAGAAGTTATATATTTCAATAATGAAGCATGTACAAGAGTGTGGCAAACCACTGTCATATATGACGCTTTTACAAAATGTGGCAAAGCAATGTATTGCCATATGGAAATCAAATACAAAATATTGGTCTTCCACTGCCATACACATGCAAAGAACGTTCCATATCAACAGTCCTGCAACAAAGAACATTAATGGAATGAGATAAATTCACATGAAAATTACAAAGAAGTAAAAACCAAGTTTATAAATTAATTACCTCATCGCAAACGCTCCCATGAAACTACCGCACCGCGTCCCTCCAAGTCCTACAATAGTGCAGTCAACCCATGACTATATCCATAAGACTCCTCCGATCGTGTTGGAGGACGACCCATTCCCAGCTCCTGAAACAAATATAAAAAGATTAGAGAAATATATATGAGAAATTTAACACAAATAAATTCAATAAATGAAATGGTACTTACAAACTCATGACGATTCGTGTCATATCTGCCACTGCCCAAATGTGATGGTCCAATCGTGTCTAGACGTGTGGTTGTGGCATTTCACTGCTGGCGATATCGATCAGGAGTCTGCTGCTGCTCATCACGAATCATGTCCCACTCCTCAGCATCTAAGCACACAGGCTTTGGTAAGCCTTCTCTGAATGCATCATGAGCCTCGGATCGTCGATGCGACATGACCTCACGTGCGGTATGCAGAATCCACTCTGAACTGACAATCGACTGTCCATCGGCTGGTCGGAACTCCTAGTAAATCGTCTTTGTGATATAATTCTTCCGATCTTTATCCTGTTCACTCCATTTCCGCATGATGGAGTGTCCAAAATGGATGGAGCAAAGCTGTCGTATGCGTGCACGCATTGCTTTGCCAGCCGCATCCATCACCGGAGCTCCATCTCGGATACTATACACCTTGGAGTCATCATGGTCATGAGCACCCCAAGGTGTACGTGGTGTACTGCGTGGTGTACTGCGTGGTGTACTGCGTGGTGTACTGCCTGGCATACCTACATCTGAGTTACTCGTCCTAGGAGTAGAAGCGGGCGACACAACGTTCGTCGCACTGCCTCCACAACAACCGCCTCCTCCGCCTCCAGACCTACCTGTAGATCCACTCCTAGAACCTCCTGCTCTAGAGCGTGACCTCGATCTACGAGACGGGCCAGACCGTGTATCGCACTGAGGTGTCGAACGCACATGTCTACTAGTAGATCCAGTAGGAGATGGTTGCAAAGATGGTCGTGGTGGAGTCACAAAGCTAGGAGACATACCTCCTACGGGAGTAGCACCACCCTCAGGAGTGACACCGGCGGGAGTGAGGCCAGCGGGAGTGAGGCCGGCAGGAGTAAGGCCGCCAGGAGTGAGGCCGGGAGGAGTTCTACCACGAGCGATCGAATACTGTGATGCAGCGGCCATATACGCAGGAGGAACCTGAGAGATGAACTCCAAAAACTGCTCCTCTGTCATGGACTGTGGAGTGACTGGAGGACTGTCTCCCATCGTGCTCTATAATAAAAAGAACTCAAATAATTAGCATGCGATAAGAAAAATAATATAGGAAATAAACAAAAAAAAAAACCAAAAATTAGTACGTACAAGTCTTTTATTCAAAAGTCCTCTATTCTAGCATCCTCTTGAAGATCCGATGCACTGAGAATATCTATCTCTAAATTGATGGCTTCTAAATCGCTTGCTATGTTGGTTTCCTCCTGATCATCGTCTATTGCTTCGTCTTCTCGAACAATGACCTCTTCTTCTCGAACAATGATCTCTTCCTCCTCAACTATCCAATGAATCTCTGAGTCCACTAGAGATGGATTTTCTTCTACATCTGCATTTTCAAAAATTTGTCTACTACGTGGAGCGACTTGTAAAACAAATAGCCACTCCGGGTCTTTTGAATCTGGTATAAAAACAACTTGCTCACAGTGTTCGGGAAGTACAAATGTATCCCTTTCATGTGTCCATAATCTTGTGGAGTCGACTTGAAGCAAACCGCTCTTATCTCGTCTCACTGTTGCGTTTCTTCGAGAGGTGACTACTTTGAACCATTTCACGTCAAAAACAAAGTAATCAAACTTTCTGAAAGATAGTTTCAAGATGTCTTGAATCACACCACAATAATCTAACTCGCCTTTTAGAGCATTATCATCTCTTGCACTCGCTCTACTTTTTTGCAAAAAATTCACCATCACTCCACTATCAAAAGTAGACCGGTTTTGATCGATTCGTGCGATTCGAAAGTGTCGTCCATGAGACCATAGTGCACCATATTTGATATAATCCCAATCACATCCTTTTGCGAGTTCTTCTTCTTCTTCAGAGATATCTTCACCCGCTGCCTTTGCTTGTGAAACCACTGCCAATCATGAGCAAGATCGTGAGACTTGAGTCCTGCAAGATCGTCGTTTCGTGTGAAAGCAGTCTTTAGACATCTCATGCATCCAGTAGGTGTACGAAACTCTAAAATTGTTTTCTTCACTTGTTGCTCTTCCATCCTGCGAAGCACCCAAGGAGCTCTTGGTAACGATACTGTTCCGTTCGGCTTAGTAATTGCCCACAACTCTCGCATACGACCTCGCTCTTCTAGGTCGTCCCTATGTGCTTTGCTTTCTTTCTTTCCGATCAAAGTTTTCCAAAGCATCTCTCCCACATTCTTGAAAATATGCATCGGGTCTACCAAATGATTGATCACCAATTCACTCCAATAAGGGAGTTCATGAAAAATGGACAACCGTTTCATGCCAACAACTGGATTTTCTGAATCCCATAGTTGTTTCCAATCGCTAGCTTTCATTTGGTGTTGCGCTTGTCGACCAATTTATCCTTCACGTAAAACATGCCCATCAGGCAAATATCTATGATGTCCTTCATAGACAGTTTTACGTAGTGCTTTGGAATAGCGTGCTTCGAGTCGTGGTCCGCATAAAGGACAAGCATGGTAACCCGAAATTGATAAACTTGAACATTCACCATAACCAGGCCAATCATGCATTGTCCACATAAGTATGCCTTGCACTCGCACGTCTCATCTTCTTATAGGTTGAGACATGTCACACACAGTGATCCCATCCCATAAAATACGCAGTTCTTCCACAAGTGGTGCAAGATATACATCCATGTTTTTTACCTTATACTTACCTGGTACAATAAGAGCTAATAATAAATGACCTTTCTTTGTGGCCAACCATGGTGGGATATTATAATTGACCAAACATACAGGCCATGTGCTCCATGAAGAACTGCGTAATCCAAATGGATTCACTCCATCCATAGCTAGGCATAGACGTATGGACCGAGGCTCACTAGCAAACTCTGGCCACTTACTATCTATGTGCTTCCAAGCATCAAAGTCAGCTGGCACTCGCATTACATTATCTGTAGACCTGCTCTTTGTATGCCATGACATTAACTCAGCTATAGATTTGCATCTAAACATGTTCTTAATTCGTGGAATGATAGGAAAGTGGCGAAGAACCTTTGCGGGGATTGCTTCGCCTATAACGTCTTCTCTAAATCTATTTGCTCCACACTTTGGACATACGTGGAGATGCTCATACTCATTCCGAAAGAGAATGCAATCATTCGGACAAGCATGAATTTTCGTATAATCCATTCCAATGGACTGTAAAAGTTTTTTCGCATCTCCACGTGTTGGAGGCATGTCATTGCCCTCTAGCAAAATTTGATCTTTAAGAAGCTTGCAATAAGCAATTAAAATGATATTAGTAAATGAAGTTATTGTGATACAACAATGAAAGCCAATTTGTTCTCCACTTACCTGAACAATTCAGTGACACTACTATCTGACCATCCATAAATGGATTGCAGATTGAGCATCGCGAGTGAAGCACGTAGTACAGATATCTTTGCTCCATTGTAAAGTGGTAAACGAGCTAATCTTCGCATGTTTTCATATTCTTCATCAACTTCTGATCGTGGAATTTCTGTTGTGTCCATCAAACTCTCGTCGACACCTTCTTCACCATCATGATCTTCGTCCATCTCATAAAATGCTTCAAGCATCTCTTCCATATGTTCATTTTGTGTAATATTATTAGTGCTTGCTTCGACGTCTAAGTCCTTTTTTGCTCTCTTTTTTCCACGAGATGTTACCGGTGCAATGTCGTTTGGGTCCATCTGCTCACCTGGGGGACCATGCGAATGATAGCGTAGGTTTTCCAGTCGACTCCTATCAAAGGATCCATAGTCTCTAACATGTGCAGTACAAATCCGTCATTTCTGATAAATTTGATACTTGCACTGTGTGCAAGGACATGCCATTCTCTCTTCAGGATCCAAAGAAGCCATCTGCTACAATATGGACATTTTAGAACATTTTAGAACATTTCTTCTTTTATTAAACCTAAAAATCTAACTCTTAAAGACCTAAATACTTAAATACCTAAAAAAACTTAAAATCCTAGTTTTAAAACCCTAATCTATATAGCTATCCTATTTTATCTATATATTCTGATTTTTTCTTGATTGATCCTATTTTATATATATATATATTTATTTATTCAGATTTTTTTTCTCTTAATTAAGTTATATGTATGCATAAACCCTAAAACCCTAATTTTAAAGATCTACACCTAAATTATGTATATTTCTATACACGTGTATATACATGTATATATGTATTATATGTGTATGTGCATGTGTGTATATATGTTATCTACATATTAAAATCCTAAAACCCTAATCAGGAAGACTTAGACTTAAATCTGAAATACTAAACCCTAAAATCCTAATCTTAAATATCTAGACCTAAAACCCTAAAACCCTAATCTTAAATGACCTAGAACTAAAACATGTATATATATGTATGCATGTGTATATATATGTGTATATATATATATGTGAATATAGATAGGTATATAAGTATGTGTGTTTGTGTATTTATATATTTATTTATATATTCAGATTTTTTCTTTACTTAATTATATTTAATTATATATATTTAATTAAATAATTTAAAACACTAGTTCTTTTTATATTTATTTATGTATATAATTATCTTATTTTTTATATATATTTATTTATATATTCATATTTTTTCTTATGTAATCCTATTTTTATATATTTAATTTTATATATTTAATTATAAATATTTAATTAAATTATTTAAAACACTAGTTCTTTTTATATTTATTTATGTATATAATTATCTTATTTTATATATATATTTATTTATATATTCAGATTTTTTTCCTCACGTAATCCTATTTTTATATATTTAATTTTATATATTTAATTATATATATTTAATTAAATTATTTAAAAAACTAGTTCTTTTTATATTTATTTATGTATATAGTTATCTTATTTTATATATATATTTATTCATATATTCAGATTTTTTTTCCTTACGTAATCCTATTTTTAAATATTTAATTTTATATATTTAATTATAAATATTTAATTAAATTATTTAAAACACTAGTTCTTTTTATATTTATTTATGTATATAATTATCTTATTTTATATATATATATATATATATTTATTTATATATTCAGATTTTTTTTCCTTACGTGATCCTATTTTTATATAGTTAATTTTATATATTTAATTAAAACCCTAATCTTAAAATTCTAGATCTGAAATACTAAACCCTAAAACCCTAATCTTAAATATGTGTAAAATATGTATATTTCTGTATACATGTGTATAAAGCATATATCTTATGTAGGTGTTATAAACCTAAAACCCTAATCTTAAAGATTTAAATCTAAAATATGTATATTTTTGTATGCATGTGTATCTACATGTATGTATGTATTATATGTATATGTGTGTTTGTGTATATATGTAATCTACGTATTAAAATCCTAAAACCCTAATCAGAAAGACTTAGACTTAAATATGAAATACTAAACCCTAAAACCCTAATCTTAAATATGTAGGCCTAAAATATGTATATTTCTATATACATGTGTATATACATGTATATATGTATTACATGTGCATGTGTATGTGTGCATATATCTTATGTAGGTGTTATAACCCTAAAACCCTAATCTTAAAGATTTAAATCTAAAATATGTATATTTTTGTATGCATGTGTATCTACATGTATGTATGTATTATATGTATATGTGTGCTTGTGTATATATGTTATCTACATATTAAAATCCTAAAACCCTAATCAGAAAGACTTAGACTTAAATCTGAAATACTAAACCTAAAACCCTAATCTTAAATATCTAGACCTAAAATATGTATATTTCTGTATACATGTGTATATACATGTATATATGTATTATATGTGTATGTGTATGTGTGTATATATGTTATGTAGGTGTTATAACCCTAAAACCCTAATCTTAAAGATTTAAATCTAAAATATGTATATTTTTGTATGCATGTGTATCTACATGTATGTATGTATTATATGTATATGTGTGTTTGTGTATATATGTTATCTACGTATTAAAATCCTAAAACCCTAATCAGAAAGACTTAGACTTAAATCTGAAATACTAAACCCTAAAACCCTAATCTTAAATATCTAGACCTAAAACCCTAAAACCCTAATCTTAAATATTTAACCCTAAAACCCTAATCCTATTTGAAACCCTAAAACCCTAATCCTATTTTTATATATTTGATGTAAAACAAAAACTTCAAAATAAAAATAGGATTATATGTGTGTATGTATGCATGTGTGTATATATGTGTGTGTATGTATGCATGTGTACATGTGTGTGTGTATGTATACATGTGTATACATGTGTGTGTATGTGTATGTGTGTGTATGTAGGCATGCATGTGTGTGCATGTGTGTGTACGTGTGTGTATGTATGCATGCATGTATGTGTATGTGTGTGTATGTGTATGCATGCGTATACATGTGTGTGTATGTATACATGCATGTGTGTATATGTGTGTATGTATGCATGTGTGTATATATGTGTGTATGCATGCATGCTGGTATATGTGTGTGTATGTATGCATGCATGTGTGTATATGTGTGTATATATGCGTGTGTGTATGTATGTGTGTATATGTGTGTGTGTATGTGTATGTATGCATATGTGTATATATGTGTGTGTATGTATGTGTGTATGCATGTGTGTGTATGTATGCATGTGTGTAAATTTATGTGTGTGTGTATGCATGTATATGTGTATATGTGTGTGTGTATGTAAGCATGCATGTGTGTATAGGTGTGTGTATGTAAGCATGCATGTGTGTACATGTATGTGTGTATGTATGCATGTGTAAATTAATGTGTATCTTCCTTTCTCTTCTCTCTCTCTCTCTTTCTTTCTCTCTCTCTCTCTCTCTCTCTCTCTCTCTTTCTCTCTCTCTCTCTCTCCTTCTCTCTCTATCAATAGCGAATAAAAGAATCACTTACAAGTATGTCTCTCTTTGAATCGTTGTCGTCAAAGCATAATGTAGGTCATCTCTCATCCAATTCCAAACAATCGACGCCAACAAACTTCTGCAAAATCAACGAGAAGAGAAATTAGAAACCCTAAAGCATAGAGAAACACAAATGTTAATAGTACGTGCAACACTTACCAAGATGTGAGAGCTAAGCCAAGAGAGAGAGAGTGTGTGTGTAGAGAGAGAGATCCGTGTGTGTGTGTGTGTGCACAAGACAATGCAGGTTCGCGCGCGCAAGTTCGACAGTAGACCGACAATACTCAAACACACGTAGAAATGTGAAGTTTTGCTCTCGGGTTCGCGGTATGTTTAAAAATTCGCCGTCGGTATAAGCGCCGGTATGGACGTCGGTATACGCATCGGTAGTTTACAGTAAATTACTGACGCTTATACCGACGCTCATACCGACGCCTATACCGACGCTTATAATGGCGGCTGTGGGCCACACCGACGATCCGTTTAAAACGGTCATACCGATGGTCACTTGACCGTCGATATCTCTTAGTGAGATTTCCCGAGGGCTATACCGACGCCGACTATGACCGTCGGTATATGCAGCGTCGGTATGCCCCTCATATGTTGTAGTGCATGCATCTTTCTTTCCATATCTTCGAGAGCACTTCATCCTTGATGGAATTCCACAAGGTAGAGGAACAACTGATCACTTCGCCAAGTAATGCTTATTTCCAATTTATTTGACACTAAAAACACAAAATCCTGGCAAGAGCCTCCTAGAATGATTGAATCTTAAGGCATTAAAATAATAAATGCCCAAGGTCTTCTTTACCATAGAGGTAGCACTTGCACTCTATGTGACCCTAGAAATATTAGCTTTGACATTGGTATAAATTCCCCTATGGAGAATTTGCGACATAAGCATGTTCTTATTTTCAATGAGAGGATTCTAGAGGTACACAAATTGAAATTTCCATCTCATACAAGGCCAATTAAGCCACCATCTCTTGTTAAGGGAGACATACAAGTGTAGGTGTGTCTTAACATTCGTCACCTTATCCAATTTGTTACCATTACTCCATCTTAACCCTTCAATTTATGGGGGATCATGCCCACTAAGGAGGCAAACCTTCGAGTTCTCCCAAATATTTATTCTGTCTTACAAGGCACCAATCTTCATAGTCAACTCTCTTGGTCAGGTCAATGTCTTCAAATCTAATCTAGTTTCTTCTCCCTTCATTTCAAAGATGTTTCCACATGTAGAACCCTTTTTTCCATAGCTTTTTTGTCCTTTGGAGGCTTTCCAAGTTGATTGATTTGATTACCCTAATAGCAAACCAAATGGAGTCATTTTGTGTAATCCCGACATCCCACTTCCAATCGTCATTGACCTTGATGTAGAATTTCATCTTGTTGTAGCCTTTCCTCAAAGAAAAGATTAAGTCTGACCCTCTAAGAGTTTATATCCATGGAGAAAACAACAAAGGGATCACCACATGACCCTCTCACCTAGGAAGACCCTTAAACGTAAGAGAATAATTGTTTCTAAGAATTAGTTTTCCCCAAGAAGTTTTTGGATTGCACCAGACTTTGATCAACCACTTGCATCCATCTTATTATCCATCATCGTCGCGTTCAAAATGCCCAGTCCACCTGAGTCTTTCTGATTCGCACATATGGACCATTGGATTTTGAGAGTATCTCTTTTGCTGTGATAACCACTAAAGAGGAAATTTATGCAAATTCTTTCCAATTTATTTAATTCTTTGTCTTTTGGTCTCCAAAAAGCTAGACAATATATGGTTGATGAAATAAGAAAGGTGTTGATCACCATGGCACACCTTTGCCAAGTTGAGTTGCATGCCCTTCTAGTATGCAAGTTTATTATTAGGTCTAGCGAGGACCCAATTCCACCGATCACCCATGGAGACATAGAAACCCATCGTGATACCATGTAGACTGAAGATTTTCTCGCTGGAGAGCCTTGACATCCAAGGTCAACCAAAAAACTATGGAGAGATGCCCAAAATAGAATTGATGGTATTTTTTGAGTGCTTAATTCTCAAGCCAGAAGCCATGCAAAAGGTGTCAAGACATTTCTAGAAGGTCATAATACTATTAATATCATTATGTACAAAAGCATTCCTAGTCTGTTGCTTCCCCATAGCCACAATTTGATGATAAGGCTTAACAATTCTGATATAACTTTCTCCTAGGTTTCATCATTCATTATTCAAGAAACCATTTATTCGTGAATAAGCACTAAACTATACAAAAATCCCTTGTCATTTGAAGAATTTTTTCAGTGGCATGTCTACATATTTCATGAATCTCGAGAAAGTTTTGCAAGACACTTTCAATCGAAAGGACCTTTGATCAAAATTGTCTCGGTCAAAGAAATCTTTGAGTCAAAAAATTTTCAATCCAAAACACTTTTGAGCAAGAAACAATTCAAATAGTCAAAGCCCATGTCTTTTTTGTTTAATTACATATATAATTATAAACAGACACACACAAACATAAGTACACACACACACACACACACACACATATATATATATATATATATATATATATATATATATATATATATATATATATATATATATATATATATATATATATATGTGTGTGTGTGTGTGATTATATATATATATATATATATATATATATATATATATATATATATATATATATATATATATATATATATATATGTATGTGTGTGTGTGTGTTTGTGTGTGTTTATGTATGTATGTATGTATGTATGTATGTATATATATATGTATATATATATATATATATATATGTGTGTGTGTGTGTGTGTGTATAGATATAGATATATATATATAGGCGCACACACATATACATATATGTATGCACGTACATATATGCATACCAATATAAAAAGTTTGAGGTCCTTAAGGGACACTTCTCTTGACATAATAGTGCAAAATGTACTTTTTGCTTAAGCTTTTAAGCATGATTAATTAAAGTGGGCTTTCTATGGCGTTTGGTGGTCAACATGGTTTTGGTCAAAATAAAAAGACTTGTATTTAATGTCTCAAAGGGTTTGGTGGATTTTTCTACATGGATTCTGATTTAGGTCTTTCATCCATTGGTCTACTCCTTTTCCCATAGGATTCGGAGTAATGCTATGCATTGAGTGGGGCCTTAGACTTAATGATGCATATTAGATATCCTTGTGTGGACCAAAGGTAGATGACTAGTAGCCTTTGGATATCATGATAATCCAACAAATAACACATGAAAGGACCTTTGAATAGATTTCCATTGTCCATAGGCTTGTGCATCCTAAGGCACTCACGGAACTCGAGCCCATAAAGAGAAGCGTGATGATCTAGAACGTCCATTGTGCTTTGATCCAAAGGCCAACGCCTTTTCACCTATATACCCATCTAGCTCAACAAAACATTAGATTCATGATTGATTGACAAATAGGTAGAGTTTGCACACTTTTGAGGCTCCTTTCAACTAGAATTTTGGGATGCAAGTGCAATCGGACATTTATTGCTCATTCTCAAGTTCCAGTGAGAAATTTAAATCTCATCCATCCATTAAGAGATCATCCAAGGGTCACTAACTATTCCAAGAGTGGTACAGATTTCTAGTACTGATTTTTCATCCACAAAAGACGAAATTTTCATATTTCTCTTAAGAAGCTAACATTAAGAAATTTTTTGCGTCTTCAAGGTCCATTTTATTTGGCATATATTTTAAAACGTTATTAACATTTGCTCCAATAGGTTTTAGACGTATAATAGAAAACATTGGGTTGGTACCCTAGTGTAGAAATGTGGTCAAAGGCTAAACATAGAGGAGATTCCCTATATAAAATGCATGATAAGTTTCCTTCTAGTCAATTCTTATGTAATTTCTTGGATGTTGATACGTTACATGCGTCAAAAGCTTTTAAGTACTTTAAAGGTCACTTTTCATCTCTATTTGTAGTAAACCCTCTCGAGAATCTTCATATCTCTACCCCCTTGTTAAGTCCTCTTGGATCTCCTTTGGCTTGGGAAACACATCTACAAAATCTTTACACTCTTGCCTTTGGAAAACTTAGATTTTGGTTTCTCTCTAATTTTGGGAGCTCACCTCTACAATGTCTGTTATGTAAGCTTTCCATTTTCTTGTTTATCACCTAAATCCTCCAGATTTGTTGTAGATATGTAATTCTGAGGAGGTATTGGTCTATAGATCTACTTTAGATTCTTTGTCTCAAGAATTTTCTTCTTTGTATATGGTGTAAGTCCATTCTTTAATAAGCATTCTACTTTGTTGTGCAGATCTACAAGTATAAGGAGGTATAGATCTAGAAATCTACTTTATACTTTATATTTCTATGGTTTACGATCTTTTCCTTAAGACTTTCCTATTTTCAATGTATATCTAGAGTGCTAAAGGTGAAATGTAACTTTGAGAATTAGGAAGTAAGAGGTAAATATCTACAAGTCTAATTTAGATTTCTCTATTTCAAGCATTTTCTCCTTTCTATTTGGTGAACATTCCTTTTTCTCAAACTCTTTCTTCTTTATATTGAATATGTAAAGATTTGAAGGTTGTAATACAAACATGAGTCCACATCAAAGATGACCCCACATCAAAATTGAATCTTTTCGCAGAGTAGTCTTGTAAGATGATGGAAATTGTGTCATTAAAGTTTTTACGAGAAGTATGTGGATGACCATGAAGCCCAACACTAGAGGAGCTCACAAAGTTCCAAGGAAGCACTTCAAACACATAAAGTGTCACTCAAAAGGGTTCATTTTTTACCTCAAACATAGCACAGAGGGGAACATGCTTAAAGTTCAACATGTTGACAACACAGAATAGTTAAAACTCCATGACAATGTAGTGGCAAGCTATTCATCAAACTACGAGGGGCATTTAATTTGATTTGTTTAATCCTTAAAAAAATCATGGGTGAAAACTATTTTGCACATGTATGAATGGGAACCCTTGGAATCATTTAGAGGGAGTTTTAATGTGTTGCATGCAGATATAGGGTGATTGGCATATGCAAGTGTGAATCCCTAAAAATTACTTGGGAGGAATATTTTGTTCTGCAAATTCATTTATGTAATTCCTTCATCATCAAGGGGATATGGTAAATTGAAGATATTACCTTCACCATATTGGATAGCCCTAATTGGCCAATTCTTGATAATGATACAATTTCATTCACTATTTGAAAGATTGAGATGGATTATACAAGCTGAAAGGAAATGCACATAGGGTCACAATGTTCTTTTTGCAATGTGTATATGTTTTTGTTCATCTTTCATACATCAAAAACCATGAGATACCATTGATGTGGATTGGAAATGGGAGTTCAATATTGGATAAGTTGCTTCCTTCATCATGGAGATAGAACATAGTGGAGCAGAAAGGAGAGCCAATAAAAATTTTGGTTATCAATAATACAAAATTTTGATATAGCCTCAACAACCAACAAATTATTTTTTGTTGATGGTAAAGCTAAATGCAAGCGAGAGGAGACATCACTTTTATGTAAGCAAATGAGTTCACCATGATGTTTTAACATATTATTTTGGTACAAAGGACATCGAATCATGCTTTTGTAGCCATCATATATAATCGATAGCAATGGAGCATTATTTTAAATGATTTCATTATGTTTTTTTTAAGAACAAAGTATAAAATTCACTTTCTTCTAAATCTAGTTCATTTTACAAACTTCATGAGAGAGCTCTTGTGCACTAGCCTACACATGTTTTTTATCTAAATGCTATGGATCCTACTAAATCCATGTTGATTAAGATGTTGGCCACTCATAACCTAAATCTTGATGATTGCATGCCCATTTTGACTGTTGACATACATATCAATAGGAGTCTAATGCTTCATTCTAAAGCATTCAAGGAAATACAAAAATACATGTATGGACATGTATTGAAGTCTATAGGGAATATTCTGAGTATCGAAGTGTACAGGGAATATTCTCAGTATCGAAAGCTCTTGGATGCCCATAGATTACCTTAAGCTTGTGTACAAAAAAGGATAATTCCTTCCATCAAAGATTCATGAGGTTTCTCAAACCTTTTCCCCCATCCCACGTTTGTGAGATCACCGAAGATATGATTAATAGAGATCTTTGATAGTCTCATTGGGCAACATTTATCATCAATAGAAATGTGTTTTTGTTGGCTTCTTCTTGATGGGAATGCAAAAGTAAAGCAAACAAAGATGAAAATGAAAAGAAATCGACCAATGCGGCATTCATAAAGGCTAGTGAGGATGTCAAAGAGAAAGAAGATATTTGTAATAAAGTAAATGCTATGATCTAAGTGTCAAGATGATTCATACACATTTCAAATTGGACATTGTTTGGTCACTAGTATTCTTGACCAAAGATCTTAAGACTAGAACTAAGCATAGGTTCATGTGCTCTTTAAAAAGGTAATTTTTGGACTGCTTACAGTGCAATCAAAGGGTTCGAGGAATCAAGAGTACTGGAATACCAACATGTTTCTATTCCCTACTAAAATTACCATAAAAGACAACAATGCATTCAAACAATATAACACAGAGACATCAAGTGCAAGAAATAATGTCTATATCACTTCAAGCAATTACATAGTTACAACTCTTTTTTGGAGAAGAGAGTGCTTCCGTAGTGATAATATCTCTCTCTCTCTCTCTCTGCTTCCATCTCTTTAGTTACTTACATACAACAAGTGCATGAATCATTAACAATCGAGTTCCTAGGAATTCTAAGAAATGTGAGAAAATATTAATTACATTCCAATATAGGGAATTTGGTTGTATTGGTGGCAGTCTAACATTGGCATGCACGGTGGACCAAACCCATATTAATAACAATCATCATCCTTATCTAAGAAAAGATGCATAATTCTATCTAAATCATACAAAAATTCATCAAAAAATTCCTTCATTTGTTGAATTGACTACTCAACTTCAACCTGAAAATCTTTAGTAGAGCATTCCTAAGTTCCCCAATTGACCTTGAAAGCAGCTCCCACAACTTTGGCTTCCATAAATTCTATGGAAATGGTTTCCAAAAACTCCTGGCTAGTCATCATTGCTTCTGCTAACTGCAAGGTCAGTTTGGAAATACTCTCTTCTTTTTGCACTATTAATATATCCCTCGGTTTAGCTAGCTTCTGTAGATCCATCTGAATTCTTTTAAGCCTGATGATATGCTCTTCTTTGTGTGCTAAAATCTGAGCTTTATCCGCAATGACCTGTTTAGCATCCTGTAGCTGAAGTTCTAATTTTGTAATACTATTTAGTTTTTCCATAGCCGTCTATAGGTTATTTGTTAGGAATACTATTTGAGATGATTTTTTTTTTTTTGATCAATAACTCCACTTCTAGTGAATCTTTTTCTACTCTAACTTTTCGGAGCTCATCTTGAAGTGCTTGAAGTTGTGCTTTTAACATTTGCTACACCTCTTCAGCATCTTCAATATGTGCTTCCATATTAATGAATCTCATTGTTCATGGTTGTAAATTGTTCAGTGGGGATAGTGGCTCTGCCAGCTAGACTATCTTGCATTTTGCATTCTGCTGCTTGAGATCAACGATTTCCGCTTTTAATCTTTCAACTTTCACCGTGTTAGCTTTAGGCATGGTTTTTTTATTTCTCCATCTCCATTGAGCAAAGGGCTAGTAACCTAGATGCATGTGCTATGGTTTGTGAGTTGATGGAGTAATCTTTTAGGAACCAAGGATATATACAAGAAGAAAAATTTAAAAGGGGAAATCGGGCTCGATCGAAAGTTGTTCCCCACTCATCCTTAACGTGATCACTAAAAGCAGGGAACCGAAATGTATCTTTTTTTGGATTTTCTTGTATGCGATATCTAGTCGGTATTCGGATACCTAGTTTGAAAAGATTAGAAGGGCATTGAAGAGGATGATGTGTGTGCCGCGTGACTAGAAAGATGTGCACTTTCCATGAAGGATATAGTGGGAGCGTTTATGTAGAGAGGCTCTTGGAATAATTCGAAGAAGCTATATTCATTCACGTTAAGTTTGTGTTGGAAGAAGTGGGAACTTGGCGTTGACGTAGAGCTACAGCAGCTTGAAGACATATAGCTTGAAGTGGGAGTGGCATTGAAGTAGAGCTAGAGAAGCTTTGTAATAGAGAAGAAATATTTAAAAGCCTCTCATATGTCAAAGCCTTTGTTTCTAGGGATTACATATTACTTGCGTGGCTCATGCAAACCGCAATCAAATGGGAAAGCCTATTTGCGTGCTTTAGGGAAGTGTATAAGGGAAGGTAACTCTGCATTTCAGTATAAACATTTATATGTTATATGTTGAAAGATTGAGTTATAATGCAACTTTGAAGCAAAAAGGATTGAATGTTTTCTCATAAATTATATGTGAACTTTGTATGCATTTCTTTTTTCATATTACTCACAATCTTTTTCTTTTTCAAAAGGAAGTTTGACAAACTTTAATTAAAAGAACTAACAATTGTACAAGTGAATGGGCATATATATCATCTATGCTTTTTCTCGCATGCATATCCCATCCATATACAAGTATATATAGGCATATCTATACATACTCATCAGTATTACAAAAGTATTTATGAACTAATTACAAGCTTAATGTACATATGTATACAAGTCACTTTCCTCTGATTCTTCTCTTTACTTCATGATTCATCCTTTGTTCTTTTTTTTTTCTCCTTCACTCTTTATTCTTCATTGTAATCATTAGTTAATGATTGTCGTGCTCCAAGAGCTCCCCCTCAATCTTTAATTGTGATTACCTGCATCTTCTTTATCCCTGCCATATCTTTGAACCTCTGCAACTTGGGTCCATCCAAACTCTTTGTCAACATATCTGCAAGTTGATCCTTTGTAGGGGTATGCATTACTTCTATTTCTTTATCAACCACCTTCTCTCTTAGAAAATGATATTGAATCCTAATATGTTTTGTCCTAGCATGAAACACAGGGCTAGCTACCAAATATAAAGAACTCATGTTATCTCCACAAATGATAGGAGTACTCTGAATGATATCAAAACTTTTCATGAGAGTTTTTAGCCATACTAGACTTCCTTTGTAGCTTCTACCATACATTTATACTCTGCTTCTGTAGATGACAAAGCAACTATATGTTGCTTCTTAGAACACCATGAAATAAATTTACCTCCCACTGACATAAATACCAATGTGCTGATCTTCTAACATCAGAGTTACCTACCCAATCTGCATCACTATATATCTTGATCCTTGTATCTGAAGTACATCCATAATACAAACCTTCTTTAAGTGTGCCCTTGATATACCTAAGCACCTTTTGACCTGCAATCCAATGTTCCTTTCTAGGACAATGCATGAATTAAGATAAAACTCCAGTTGCATCTGACAAATGAGGCCTTGTTAATGTAGCACAAATCAAGCTACCCACCAAAGACTGATAAAGCTTCATGTCTTTGAATTCTTCTCCTCCATATCTACTCAATTTGTGATTCACTTCCAGTGGACTTGGTGCTATCCTGCAATCTTCCATTTTAAACTTGATTAGCAAATACTTCAAATACCTTTCTTGAGTCACATATATTCATGTTGAGTATATGAAATCTCCATTCCCAAGAAATATGAAAAATTTCCCAAGTCATTGATCTTGAATTCTTTCTCCATCTACTTCTTAAGCATTTGTATGCCTTTCTCATCTGTACCTATAAGTATTATGTCATCAACATAAATACAAACATATATAAATCCTTCCTCACTTGCTTTGACTAGCAAGCTACTATCAGCCTTTGATACTTGAAAAACAAGTTCCTTCAAGAACTTTACAAGCCTATAATTCCATGCCCTTGGGGCCTGCTTCAAGCCATACAAAGCTCTCTTGAGCTTACACACATGATCTGGATAAAATTGATCTTTGAAACCATCTGGTTATTCCATGTAAACTTCATCTAAAATGTAACTATTCAAAAATTGCATTCTTCACATCTAATTGAGATAATTTCCAACATTTGCAAGCAACAATAGCTATGAGAGTCCTTATGGTTGTCATCTTTTCAATAGGATTATAAGTTTCATCATATTCCACACCATATGTCTGTGCGTATCCTTTTACAACATGTCTAGCTTTGTACCTAGACACACTTCCATCTGCAAATCTTTTTGTTTTGTAAACCCATTTACATCCAATCACCTTCTGATTAATTGGTTTATGTACCAATTCCCAAGTCTCATTCTCAATGAGTGCATCATACTCTTCCTTCATAGCCTTTTCCCAATTCTCCTTTCCTTTGGCTTCATCATATGTGGATGGGTCTGCACTACTTTTATCATCTAATCATAATCTTAAAAGTCAAGAATGAAGTATCATAGCTATACCTTATGGGTTTCCATTTGTGCCTTGATGATCTTCTGAGTTCTCAACTTCTTGAAGTTTTTGGTTCATCACATTCTCGATCAACCTTGGCATTTCTTCATCTTCAACTAGTACTTCATTATTCTCTTCTTCCTCAAAGATTTGAACCTTTGATTTATCTTTCTTTTGATTCAATGTTTCTTCAAGACCTACATAAGCATTATTTCTACCTGAGTACCAAGTACCTTGCTCATCAAATGCGACATCCTTTGATACAAGGAATTTCTTTGTAGATGGACTCCACAACATGTATCCCATTTGCTTATCATCATAACCAATGAACACATACTTTTCAGCCTTTGGTTCCAATTTATGCCTTAATTGAGAAGGAACATAAGCATAGGCTAAGAAACCAAATACTTTGAAATGATCTAATGTAGGTCTCTTACCCCAACAAGCTTCATATGGTGTCATACCCTACAAGGCTTTACATGGTAGCCAATTGACCAAGTATGTGGCTGTATTTAGAGCCTCAACCCACAAATAATTAGGGCAATTCACAGATCATGAACTATACATCTATCATCAACAAATTTCACAACCAAGCCAATCTTGGATAAAGTTGAAATTCATAACATATTCTTCTTGATCCTTGGAACAAATAAAGCATCCAACAATGTAAAAGAACTACCATCAGCGGTAGTCAGAATGATCTTACCAATTGCCATGATAGGATAAGAGGAGTTGTTGGTGCATGTGACAGTATTCCCTGTTGGTGCAAGACAAGCCTACACACATTGGCTTGGACCCTTGGACTTATGAAAGATTAACATGGACAAAGGATTATCTAGGCTTCACTTAAAGGAAGACTCATGTGAACATATGCTTATGTGTTCCTACCTTTTTTACCTCTTGTAAAAGTCTAAGTGACTTATCATTTGATTGTAATCACTTTAAGTCATCTACCTACCACTAGAGTCGTGGAAATTTGAATGTTGAGATAGAGAGAATATCTCCCTACTTTTAGAGGAGAGATTCAAGGGAGCCTAAGTTTGAATTTCAAATTCAAATGATCTCAAGACTTCTATAAAAGATGAAGTAAAAAGTCGCGGGTCATACTCTCACTCTAGCTCACTCCCCGAGGCATATTTTTCTTTGTAACTCATTGTGTGTGAAGGCTACTCTATTGCCAACACCACAATACCTCACTTAGCTGTGCTTGGCAAGCTAATGAGATTGTACAAACACATTTATCAATAGAAGTATACATTCATCATCTCTGTTTTTTGTCTGAGTGTTCTACTTCAAGTCTGTCAACTTCATCAGGGCATATCTCTGAATCTACTGAACCAAATCAAGAGATCTATAGCTCATTGGAACCAGCTCAAAGTCTACTACAAGCATACAAAATTTCAAAGGATTCCATTCAGCCATTTGAGAGAAAATCAAGTCGAGGTGCACACTGGTATTTGTCTGCAGAGTTCCTGAAAAGTCGGGGGTGATTATAATTTTGCTAAACTTATTTCTTAGTGCATAGTTTATCAATTGAAGTGATTCCACTTGTGATTGGTAGCTTACTAAGGTACATTAATACTCCCAAAAGGAATTGTTCCAATTTTAAGTGTGCTGGACACACTGAGTAAAAGTCTGAGCAGGTATCACTACAGGAATAGAAAGTTTTGCTTGATTTTTGAAGTACAAAGTTATTTTTGGTTTGATCATTACCCAAACCATTTCCAAAGTACATATATGGTTTCTTTGTGTCATTTGGAAGCTAAGCAAGTGTACTAAGCATATCTGAAGAGAAAAGAGGGCAGGTGTGAAGCAGGTTTTGCAGCACCAACTGATTTCCTGAGTGCATCCATCCATCACTCTCAACAGTGGTATCAGAGCAAAACAAGGTAATCATGGGTGATGGTTTCCCTTCCTTCATTGACAAATTGGACAGAAACAATTATCAAGCTTGGTCCTTAAGAATGAAGACCTATCTACAAGGGAGAAGTCTATTTGGATACATATCAGGAGATGAGGAGTTGCCCTCATTCAAGACTAGAGGACTACCTACAAAGGATGAGCATGAAAGACTTAACCAATGGTGTGCAAAGGATGCTTTGGCAAGGTCTTATCTCTTAAACTCTATATCTGACTTTCTTTTACCTCATGTAAGGAACTGTAAGACTTCCCAAGAGACTTGGGAAACCTTGTCAAACTATTTTTCTTCCAACACAAGGGCTAGGAAGAATCAATTATGGATAGAGTTCACAACACTTAGGAAGCAGCCCAAGCAATCAGTCTCAGAGTATGTGACAAAGATCAAAGATGTGGCAGACCAACTAGCAAGCATTGGAGAGGAAATTGAAGAGGAGCAAATAGTCAGGCAAGTGACAAATGGACTCAAGGCAGATGATAAGTGGGAAAGTTTCACCACTGCAATGGACCTCTACATGGACATGCATACCCCTGATCTCACAACACTCATGGGCCAACTATTTACACATGAAGCAAAGTTCACCAAAGCTGGAGATCAATCAAAAGGTAATAACCCCTCTGCTCTCTATACTGATAAGAAAGTTAAAGATAAAGGCAAGAAGAAACAGGATGAAGAAGGCTCTACCTCTCAAGCCAATTATGCAGGAAGAGGTAGGTCATCTAGAGGAAGAGGCAGAGGAGGTAAGTCAGGTAGGGGGAGACCCTACAACTCATCACCATGCAACATCTGTGGGTTGTCCAATCATACCACAGATGAATGCTACAAGAACTACAAAAATCAGAGAGGAAGAGGCTACTCAAGAGGTGGATACTCTCAAGGAAGAGGCAGATTCAACCAACATCAAAGCTACAATGGGTACAACAACCAATACAACAACAATTACAACAACAACCACAATGGAAGCTACCAAGGTGGATTCAGAAATAGAAGAGACTACAACAACTACACAGAGGAGCAAGATGACTCCTTATTGATCATGAACATGACCTCCAAGATAGGTACAAATGATGATCATTTATTTTACATTGACTCAGGATGTTCTAACCATGTAGCTGGCAATGTGGCACTACTTTCTGATTTGGAAGAGCCCAAGGGCAAACATCAGGTACAAACAGGTGATGACACTAAACACTCTGTTGTCAAAGTTGGAAATGTGAAGACATGTGATGGTAATCAGAACCTATTAAGCAGGGTACTCTATGTACCAACAATAACTAAAAATTTAATGAGTGTTGGTCAGATTGTGGAGAAAGGTTTGCAGGTCAGATTCACACAACATGGAGCATATGTGGAGGACCCAAAACAAGGATTCAGAAGGATAGCCAAAGGGGAGAAATCAGGTAGACTATTTACATTTGAGCTAGAAGATACAAAAAACATTGCTTTGTATAATTACAAGGATCAGACACTTTCAGAGTTAGAGATATGGCATAAGAGATTAGGGCACATAGGTGAAAGGACTCTTAAGCAAATGTGCAGGGATCAATGTGTGCTTGGAATACCTAATGTATCCAAGCAACACATGATTTACAAATGTGGATCATGTCAATTTGGTAAGTCTCACAGATTACCCTACTCAAGGAAAGGTTTCATGCATGAAGACTACCTAGACTTGGTACACACAGATGTTTGGGGACCTAGCAAGGACCCTTCCATTTCTGGTTCAAGGTATTATGTGTCCTTCATTGATGACTATAGCAGGTGGACCATTTTATACTTTATGAAGCATAAAGATGAAGTGTTTAATTGTTTCAAGAGGTATCTTGCACTTGTTGAGAATCAAACAGGTAGAAGCTTGAAGAGGCTAAGATCAGATGGTGGAGGAGAGTACTTCTCCAATGAGTTTGAAGATTTCTTGCAGGAAAGAGGCATCAAGAGGGAGATCACTACAAGGTACTCACCTGAACAAAATGGGGTAGCAGAAAGAAGGAATAGACTTATAGTGGAAACAGCTAGGTCTATGCTCAATGAGAAAAAGTTGCCAAACTACCTATGGGCAGAGAGTGTATCCACTGCCACTTATCTCATCAATAGGTTGCCATCCAAATCACTTGATGGCATGACACCATATGAAGCATGGCATGGTAAGAGACCCTCTCTGGATCATTGCAAAATATTTGGATGTGTAGCATATGTGCATATTCCCTCACAGGTAAGAGGAAAGCTAGACCCAAAGGCAGAGAAATGTATCTTCATTGGTTATGATTTGAACCAAAAGGGATACAGATTCTACAACCCCACAAACAAAGGGTTCAAGGTAAGCAGAGATGTCATATTTGATGAGAATGACTCATGGTATGAGAATGAATGCAGGAAAGTGAGTCTACCCTATGACATGGAGGAAGATTTTCCAAAGCTTACCAAGGAAGAGCCAACTCAGCAAGAGGACTCAAGCTCAGATGATGAGACCATAAACCTTGAAGAGTTCAAGGCTTGGAAATCCTAAGGAAAGATGAAGATGAAGCAATTGGAGGACAAGGCAGAAACTTCTACTCAAGCTATGAGAAGATCTCAGAGAGAGAAGAAGAAACCTATCAGATTTGGGTATGACACATCACTTGTAACTAAACACTCTGTATATCTTGCAAAAGACTTGTTGAATGAAGAACCAGGTACCTATGAAGAAGCAATTACAAAGCCAGAATGGAGAGAAGCCATGGATGAGGAGATAGAAGCCCTCAAAGAAAGTGATACTTGGGACTTGGTACCCAAGAAGGATTCTATGAAGGTAATAGGATCCAGATGGATCTACAAATTGAAGAAGAATTCAGATGGAACAATTAACAGGTACAAAGCTAGGTTGGTAGCCAAGGGTTTTGCACAAACCCAAGGCATTGATTATGAGGAGACATTTTCTCCTGTGGCCAAGATGCCAACTATCAGAGTTTTAGTGAGTGTAGCTGCATCCAAGAATTGGAACATGTACCAATTGGATGTGAAGAATGCATTCCTAAATGGATGGATATCTGAAGAAGTCTACATGTCACAACCACCTGGCTATGAAGATCCAAGAAAGGTACATTATGTTTGTAAATTGAAGAAGGCTCTGTATGGTTTGAAGCAGGCACCTAGAGCATGGAACTACAGATTGACCACCTACCTCCAAGACCAAGGATTTGTGATGAGCAAAGCAGACACTTCTCTATTCATAAAGAGAAGTAATACAGAGGTAATTTACTTATGTGTTTATGTAGATGACATCATCATTACAGGTAATGATGTCAATGGGATTAGACACATCAAAGGACAGATGATGAAAGAATTCAAGATTAGTGATCTTGGATTACTAAAATATTTCCTAGGTCTTGAATTGATCTACACAAACTCAGGAATATACATCACTCAAAAGAAGTATGTACAGGATATGGTCAAGAAGTTTGGTTTGCAGGATGCTAAGGTATCTACTACTCCAATGGAGGTTAACCAAAAGCTAAGTGCTCATGAAGGAGAAGAAATCAAAGACATTACAGGATACCAAAGTATGGTGGGTAGTTTGAACTATGCTACCTTGACAAGAATTGACATAGCATATGGAGTAAGTGTACTTAGTCAATTCATGCACAAACCAAGGATACCTCACCTAGAGGCAGCAAAGAAGATCTTGAAGTACCTCAAGGGAACTCAAAGTCATGGTTTGTATTTTCCTTATACATCAGATATTGACATAAAGGTTTATTCAGATGCAGATTGGGCAGGATGCAAGGATGATAGGAGAAGCACCTCAGGATACATTTGTTTTGCAGGAGATAAGCCTATCTCTTGGTCAGCTAAGAAGCAACCTACAGTGGCATTGTCATCCACTGAAGCAGAGTATAGAGGACTTGCCAATGCAACTCAAGAAGCTATCTGGTTGAAGCTTCTATATACAGAGTTAGGTCTTTCCACAAGACCACCTATTATATTTGGAGACAACACTAGCTCTCTTCACCTTGCAGCAAACCCAATTTATCATGCCAGAACAAAGCACATAGAGGTTCATTACCACTATGTGAGAGAGAAATTGCTAAGTAAAGATATACAATTGACATATGTATCTACTAATATGCAATGTGCAGATTTACTTACAAAGGCATTGGATGGAAACAAGTTATGCAGATTCAAATCTATGATTGGATTGCAGGAAGTGATTGAAGAATGAAAGAGAAGACTTAAGCCAAAGTGTTTGGCTTGAGGGGGAGCTGTTGGTGCAAGACAAGCCTACACACATTGGCTTGGACCCTTGGACTTATGAAAGATTAACATGGACAAAGGATTATCTAGGCTTCACTTAAAGGAAGACTCATGTGAACATATGCTTATGTGTTCCTACCTTTTTTACCTCTTGTAAAAGTCTAAGTGACTTATCATTTGATTGTAATCACTTTAAGTCATCTACCTACCACTAGAGTTGTGGAAATTTGAATGTTGAGATAGAGAGAATATCTCCCTACTTTTAGAGGAGAGATTCAAGGGAGCCTAAGTTTGAATTTCAAATTCAAATGATCTCAAGACTTCTATAAAAGATGAAGTAAAAAGTCGCGGGTCATACTCTCACTCTAGCTCACTCCCCGAGGCATATTTTTCTTTGTAACTCATTGTGTGTGAAGGCTACTCTATTGCCAACACCACAATACCTCACTTAGCTGTGCTTGGCAAGCTAATGAGATTGTACAAACACATTTATCAATAGAAGTATACATTCATCATCTCTGTTTTTTGTCTGAGTGTTCTACTTCAAGTCTGTCAACTTCATCAGGGCATATCTCTGAATCTACTGAACCAAATCAAGAGATCTATAGCTCATTGGAACCAGCTCAAAGTCTACTACAAGCATACAAAATTTCAAAGGATTCCATTCAGCCATTTGAGAGAAAATCAAGTCGAGGTGCACACTGGTATTTGTCTGCAGAGTTCCTGAAAAGTCGGGGGTGATTATAATTTTGCTAAACTTATTTCTTAGTGCATAGTTTATCAATTGAAGTGATTCCACTTGTGATTGGTAGCTTACTAAGGTACATTAATACTCCCAAAAGGAATTGTTCCAATTTTAAGTGTGCTGGACACACTGAGTAAAAGTCTGAGCAGGTATCACTACAGGAATAGAAAGTTTTGCTTGATTTTTGAAGTACAAAGTTATCTGTTTTGGTTTGATCATTACCCAAACCATTTCCAAAGTACATATATGGTTTCTTTGTGTCATTTGGAAGCTAAGCAAGTGTACTAAGCATATCTGAAGAGAAAAGAGGGCAGGTGTGAAGCAGGTTTTGCAGCACCAACTGATTTCCTGAGTGCATCCATCCATCACTCTCAACATTCCCTGTAGGGGCAGGCTCGAGTGAAGTGAGGAAATTGCGCTGCATGGTAATATGTTTGGTTTTCCCACTATGAAAGCACCAAACATCTGAGTCTACTACATACATACATTATTCATGAGAAGATGGGTCATAACTGCAAAGAGTGGTAAATGCCCATTCTTCATTCTGCACAAGATTAGAAAAATCTATTTTGGGTGTGGAGGCCTCTACAACAACCATTCCAGCGTCTTTCTTCTTTGCCTCTTTAGCAACCAATTTTGGACAACCCTTTATGACATGATCAGTTCCTTTACAGTATTTGTGAAAAAAATTCTACTTTTATAGTTTTCTTCTTGTCTCTATCATCTTTCTTTGATTGTGTAGAATTAGCAGATTTCTGCTTACTAGTAGAAGAGATTCATTTACCTTTGCCTATCTGAATAGCCAAGAAAGCTTGATCTACAACATGCATAATGAGCCTATTGTGCCTAGATTGATCTTCGTGCAATAGAACAGAGACTAACTCCTCAAATGTTAAGGCATTTGGATTCCCTTTCATCATCAAACGAAGAGTAGAAGAAAAACTCTGATATGAATCGGGAAGACCATTCAGAATAGTCTACACAAGTGAATTATCATGAAAGACTTTATAAGTAGAAATCAACTATTCCTTCAAATATGTGATCTTTCTTAGAAAAGTATCCATGGAATCTCATTCAATCATGTGCTCACTCTCCAACTGTTTTCCGAGATAAGCAACATGGGCCTCATTCCTTGCTTGGTATAAAGTGGTAACTGTATCCCAAGCATCCTTAGCTATTCTGCAAGAGTGAATGTGGGGAATAATGGCATGTTTGACAGACAAGGCTATCAACGCATGTGCTTAAGCATCTCTGCCATCCCAAAAAATTTGCTCTGCAGTAGGTGCAACAAAAACCATAGCACAAATAGGAACATGAAGAATATCATCATCTTCAATGCCATCTGCATGACCTTTTGCAACTGTGTTTGTAGGTGTAATAGGACGTTTTTCAACACCCTGCACAATATTCCACAGTCTTTTTGCAACCAATATATGATGCAACATATAAGCCCATAATGGGTAATTGGTATTTTTTGAGATATCAAGCTCAAAATGTGATGATCTAGAATGACACGTACCAGTTTTTTGTTTCTCTGACATGTATAGTGGTCATGCTAGTATATGTCAGGGATACTTCATTGAGCTTTATTAGATTTATCTACCAAGAGTGATGGCACATTTGTTTCTTGCCAGCTCACTCATTCGCAGACATTACGTTTTTCCTTATGTACTGATCTTTATATATTGCACTTGTTGTATTCTTGTTTTAGGTCATTCTTGTACATTCCTTTTATGTAATAGAAGAAGAAGAAGATCAATTCTTCCTTGCCTCATCTGTATGTGTGCTTCTCCTCGAGAGTGAGAGTGTGTGTGTGAGGTCTCTTCTTTATCTCCTTCCTCATGACATGGTATCAGAGCCTAGCGTGGCTGTAGAGAGCTCATGGAGAAGGTGATGGTGAAGACTATGTGGCAAGGCATGGAGAAAATGCGATTTCACAAACGGCCTCCATTTGCTACGAAAATTGGTGTGAAGGTAGAAGAACTAAAAATATTTTCGAGAGTTATCCCTTTAGGGTCACTTGTTTTTCTTAGATTGAAGTTTCGGAGCCATCTCGATGTCCGTTTCGAGCCCGCAAGGTGGGGCCCACAAAAAAATCAGGTCAATGCCTGTAACTTGTGTTGTGTTCGGTGACACTCATATATTCTAGATCCAGAATTTCAAGCGATTCGGTGTACTGTTGATACACAAAAACTATGTTTTTTTGAGATCGAATTGTCATGTCATAGTGCGATAGTGTTCAAGCAGAAGTGCTGCTTGTAGTGTTTTGTAGTGTTGTGAATCGTTGCAGAAATGGCAAACACAGATGGAATGAGTGAGTTTATGAGCGATAAGCTGGACAAGAACAACTTCCATGCTTGGAGATTTAGAATGACGAATTTCCTGATGGGAAAAGGCTACTGGAAGTACATCGAAGGAGAGAATGAAAATGCTCTACAGTTACCAGAAAGGAATCGGACTACAGACCAGCTAAGAGCATATGAGGAATGGAATCAAGGAGCATGAAAGGTAATATATTGGCTATCTATTAGCATACAGGATAGCATGATTGGACACATACAGGATGCCAAGACTCCAAAAGAGGCTTGGAGCAGTTTGGTCACTTTGTATGAGAATAATACAAAGGCACAGAAATTGCAAGTCAAGAACGAGCTGCATACATTGGAAAAGAAGAGCATGTCGGTAAGTGACTACACTCTAAAAATCAAAAGCATATGTGAGTCACTTGCATGTATTGGCGTGAATGTAGATGATGATGATAAGGTGGAAGTGTGCTTTCATGGAGCTGCATATAAGCAGTTAAGAACTTCTATATAGACTAGGGAAAATATTCCGAATTTTGCTGATCTAGTATCTATGTTGATTATTGAAGAAAAGAATCTTGGTGAGGATTCAAACTCCCAAGGAAAGCCCAATTCTGAGTCGGGATTCTACTCTGGCAGAGGAAGAGGTAGAGGTAGAGGTTTTGGAAATGGAAGAGGAAACAATAACCAAGACCAAAGTCAACAACAGAATCATGCAGGAGGAAGAGGACAGTTTTGAGGCAAGGGGAGCCAAAGAGGTTGTAGAAATTTCTGAAGAAATGATTCAGGTAATGATAGTAAAGGATGCTAGAATTGTGGTAAACCTGGACACTTTGAACGTGATTGCACGTTGAAGAATCAAAATAATAGAAGGCAGCAAAACAACTATGCATCCACAAGTGCAGATGATTCTGAGAAGCTATCTATGGTTCAACATCACATGATGAATACAATGTCTGCTAGTGTTTAAAAATCGAATGATAATGTCTTGTACGTTGATTCAGGTGCTTCAAATCACATGACCAGTCATGCAAAATGGTTTAGTAGTTTGCAGAAAATGCTAGTTCTTGGATATGTTGAAACAGGTGATGATACATCGCATCCTATTGAGCATACAGGAAACATAGCATTGTCTATGGAGGACGGAAAGGTAAAACATGTTGCTGATGTGTTGCATGTTCCAAATATAACAAAGAATCTGGTTTCTGTTGGACAAATGGTTGACCAAGGATTACAAGTCAAGTTCAATGCTGATGGATTATATGTAGAACAGTACAAGCAGGATGGACGATTGGTTGCCAAAGGAAACAAAGTGGGTAGGATGTTCACCTTAAATGTGAAGATTCCTGAAATGAATGCAGCCATGTTTGCAAAAGGTGCAGGAGTTATTGCAAATATAGAGATGTGGCACAAACAGATTGGACATGTAAACTTGCAAAGGCTGAAATTGATGCAGTCAAAGGAGATTGTCCATGGACTACCAAATTTCAAAGTTGCAGAAATGCAAAAGGTATGTGTAGCATGTCAATTTGGTAAACAGTCAAGAGCATCATTTCCACATGACAAGCATGTTAGTGAGAATGTACTAGAAGTAGTACATACAAATGTTTGGGGTCCAGCAAAGACCACATCTATGGGTGGTTGTAGGTTTTATGTTACTTTCATTGATGACCATACACGCAAAGTATGGGCATATTTCATGAAAGAGAAGAGCGAGGTGTTCACTCACTTCCAGAATTTTAAAGCTATGGTGGAAAAGCAGACAGGGAAGTATATTAAGACATTAAGATCTGATGGAGGAGGTGAATACATGTCAAATGACTTCAGCAGTTTTCTAAAAAATCATGGAATTCGGCATCAGTTTTCATGAAGGTACACACCACAACAAAATGGCGTTGCTAAATGCAAGAATAGACATATTGAAGAAATAACAAGAGCGTTGATGGCTGAGAAGAATATGCGTCATTGTTATTGTGCAGAAGCTGTGCATACTACTGTATACATCATGAACATAACTCCGACTACTTCTGTACATCAAGTTACACTTGAAGAGAAGTTTATAGGTAAAAAGCCAAACTTATCACATCTAAAAGCTTTTGGCTGTATTGCATATGTACATGTTCCAGATGAGTTGAGGATGAAGCTTGATCCGAAAGCAGAAAAATGTGCCTTCATTGGATACTCACGTGAGCAAAAGAGGTACAAATGTTATAACCCACTCACACGATAGGTGGAGGTGATCAGAGATGTGGTATTTGATGAAATGTCAAGCTTCTATGTAGATGCCAAAGAAGGAGTGAACCTTGAACCAAATGACAAAGAAAATGCAGAAAAATCAAGTGCAGAATCTCAAGTTTTGAGTGGACTAGATGCATCATCAAGCAATAGTTCCAACTCAATTCCATGGAGTGGAAGATTACATGGAAATTTCAGTCCAACATATTCATCAAATACATCCAAGAAAGGTAAAGAAAAGCTTTCTGCTGGTATTAAAACATGTGGAATTTTGAAGATGTTGATGGAGATTCAAGTGGTTCAGAAAAGAGTCTTGATGAGGAACTTGGATTGCCCTCTGTGAAGACTCCAGGAGTAAGAAGGGCACATGCAGATGATACAAGGAGAAGTGACCCAGGACGAAGAAGATCTGGGAGGATGTGTAATCTAGTGCAACGATTGACGTGTGATAGTTATATGGCTCGTCATTGTGCCTACATGACCAAGGTAATACAAGATGTTGAACCTTCTTGTTTTGAAGATGCAATTGGAAGTGTAGATTGGGAAAAAGCTATGGATGAGGAGATGGCTGCACTTTATGGGAATGATACATGGAAGCTGGTTCCATTGCCGCAAGGAAAGAAACCCATAGGCTATAAATGGGTTTACAAGGTAGAGCATAATGCTGATGGTAGCATAAGCAGGTATAAAGCACGATTGGTAGCTAAAGGATATGCACAGACATATGGCATTGATTATTAGGAAACATTCAGCCCAATAGCTAAAATGTCTACTCTCAGAACAGTTGTTGCATTAGCTACAGCAAAAGGATGGACTTTGCATCAGATGGATGTGAAGAATGCTTTTCTACATGGTGAGTTACAGGAAGAAGTATATATGGATCAGCCATAAGGATATGAAGATTCAAAAGCATCCAGAATATGTTTGTAGGTTGCAAAAGGCTTTGTATGGGCTGAAGCAAGCCCCTCGTGAATGGCATGCAAGGATTGCTGATTACTTAACCAGCATTGGGTTTTCTATGTGTGATGCAGATCATTCACTATATGCAAGGAAGGCTGATGATGGCATCACAATTGTGGCCATTTATGTTGATGAATTGATTGTAGGTGGTGATAATGAAGAAAGCATCAAAGAGTTAAAGCAACTTCTTATGCAGGAATTTGACATGAAAGATCTTGGTGTGCTGCACTATTTCTTGGGCATTGAGTTTATACATAGAGAAATAGGTATCGCAAAGGCAATATGCCTTGAATATGCTGCAAAAGTATGGTATGGCTGATTGTAAGCCAATTTCTATGCCATTAGATCAGAATTTGAAATTGGATACTACATCAGGTGAAGCATTGGAAAATGCTACTATGTACAGGAAAATTATGGGAAGTCTTATATATCTCACAATTACAAGGCCTGATCTAGGTTATACTGTTGGACTTGAAAGTCAGTTTATGCAGGTTCCAAGGAAGCCACATTTGGGTGCTCTGAGGCGCACTCTATGTTATGCGAGTGCTACTTTGGATTATGCATTGTTTTATGAAGTTGGTGTAGAGTTGCAAGTTCATGGATACACCAATGCAGATTGGGCTGGTAGTCCTCTAGATAGAAGATCTACTAGTCGCTTTCTTTTCTCACTTGGAGGTGCCACTACAACATATGAGGGGCATACCGATGCTGCATATACCGACGGTCATAGTCGGCGTCGGTATAGTCTTTGGAAAATCTCACTAAGAGATACCGTCGATCAAATGATCGTCGGTATTACCATTTTTAACGGATCATCGGTGTGGCCCGCAGCCGCCAGTATATGCGTCGGTATAAGCGTCGGTATAGGCGTCGGTAATTTACTGGGAACTACCGACGTGTATACCGACGTCCATACCGGCGCCTATACCGGCGGCGAGTTTTAAACATACCGCGAACCCGAGAGCAAAACTTCACATTTTTGCACATGTTTGAGTACTATTGCTTTACTGTCAAACTTGCGTGCGCGAACCTGCATTGTCTTGTGCACACACACACACACGGATCTCTCTCTCTACACACACACATTCTCTCTCGGCTTAGATATCACATCTTGGTAAGTGTTGCGCGTACTGTTAGCATTTGTGTTTCTCTATGCTTTAGGGTTTCTAATTTCTCTTTTCGTTGAGAAGTTCTTTCGCGTCAATTGTTTGGAATTGGACGAGAGAGGACCTACATTACGCTTTGTCGACAACGATTCAAAGAGGGAACTACCGGTAAGTGATTCTTTTATTCGCTATTGATAGAGAGAGAAGGAGAGAGAGAGAGAGAGAGAGAGAGAGAGAGAGAGAGAGAGAGAGAGAGAGAGAGAGAGAGAGAGAGAGAGAGAGAGAGAGAGAGTGAGAGAGAGATAGATAGATAGATAGAGAGAGAGAGAGAGAGGGAGAGAGAGAGAGAGAGAGAGAGAGAGAAAGAAAGTGAGAGAGAGAGAGAAAGAAAGAGAGAGAGAGAGAGAGAGAGAGAGAGAGAGAGAGAGAGAGAGAGAGAGAGAGAGAGAGAGAGAGAGAGAAGAGAAAGGAAGATACACATTAATTTACACATGCATACATACACACATACATGTACACACATGCATGCTTACATACACACACCTATACACACATGCATGTTTACATACACACACACATATACACACATGCATGCATACACACACACATAAATTTACACACATGCATACATACACACACATGCATACACACATACATACACACACATATATACACATATGCATACATACACATACACACACACATATACACACATGCATGTTTACATACACACACACATATACACACATGCATGCATACACACACACATAAATTTACACACATGCATACATACACACACATGCATACACACATACATACACACACATATATACACATATGCATACATACACATACACACACACATATACACACATACATACATACACGCATATATACATACATATACACACATGCATGCATACATACACACACATATACACACATGCATGTATACACACATGCATACATACACACATATTCACACATGCATGTATACATACACACACATGTATACACATGCATACACATACACACACATACACATACATGCATGCATACATACACACACGTACACACACATGCACACACATGCATGCCTACATACACACACATACACATACACACACATGTATACACATGTATACATACATACACACACACATGTACACATGCATACATACACACACATATATACACACATGCATACATACACACATATAATCCTATTTTTATTTTGAAGTTTTATTGTTACATCAAATATATAAAATTAGGATTAGGGTTTTAGGGTTAAATCTCTAAGATTAGGGTTTTAGGGTTTTAACACCTACATACACATGCACATATAATACATATATACATGTATATATACATGTATACAAAAATATACATCTTTTAGGTCTAGATATTTAAGATTAGGGTTTTAGGTTTTAGTATTTCAGATTTAAGTCTAAGTCTTTCTGATTAGGGTTTTAGGATTTTAATACGTAGATAACATATATACACAAGCACACATATACATATAATACATACATACATGTAGATACACATGCATACAAAAATATACATATTTTAGATTTAAATCTTTAAGATTAGGGTTTTAGGGTTATAACACCTACATAACATATATGCACACATACACATGCACATATAATACATATATACATGTATATACACATGTATACATAAATATACATATTTTAGGTCTAGATATTTAAGATTAGGGTTTTAGGGTTTAGTATTTCATATTTAAGTGTAAGTCTTTCTGATTAGGGTTTTAGGATTTTAATACGTAGATAACATATATACACAAACACACATATACATATAATACATACATACATGTAGATACACATGCATACAAAAATATACATATTTTAGATTTAAATCTTTAAGATTAGGGTTTTAGGGTTATAACACTTACATACATATATGCACACATACACATACACATGTAATACATATATACATGTATATACACATGTATACAGAAATATACATAATTTAGGTCTAGATATTTAAGATTAGGGTTTTAGGGTTTAGTATTTGAGATTTAAGTCTAAGTCTTTTTGATTAGGATTTTAGGATTTTCATACGTAGATAACATATATACACAAGCACACATATACATATAATACATACATACATGTAGATACACATGCATACAAAAATATACATATTTTAGATTTAAATCTTTAAGATTAGGGTTTTAGGGTTATAACACCTACATAACATATATGCACACATACACATGCACATGTAATACATATATACATGTATATACACATGTATACAAAAATATACATATTTTAGGTCTAGATATTTAAGATTAGGGTTTTAGGGTTTAAATAAAAGAACTAGTGTTTTAAATAATTTAATTAAATATATATAATTAAATATATAAAAATAGGATTACGTAAGGAAAAAAATCTGAATATATAAATAAATATATATATAAAATAAGATAATTATATACATAAATAAATATAAAAAGAATTAGCGTTTTAAATAATTTAACTAAATATATAAAATTAAATATATAAAAATAGGTTCACGTAAGCAAAAAAAAATTGAATGTATAAATAAATATATATATAAAATAAGATAATTATATACATACATAAATATAAAAAGAACTAGTGTTTAAATAATTTAATTAAATATATATAATGAAATATATAAAATTAAATAATATAAATAGGTTCACGTACGAAAAAAATCTGAATATATAAATAAATATATATATAAAATAAGATAATTATATACATAAATAAATATAAAAAGAACTAGCATTTTAAATAATTTAATTAAATATTTATAATTAAATATATAAAAATAGGATTAAGTAAGGAAAAAATCTGAATATATAAATAAATATATATATAAGGTAGGATAATTATATAGATAATAAAATATGATAAGAACTAATCATTTAAATAAATAAACAAAATATATATGATTAAATATATGAAAATAGGTTTAAATTTAATCATTTTAAATAGAGTGAATATATATATACAATACACAAACACACATACTTATATACCTATCTATATTCACATATATATACATATACACATATATATACACATGCATACATATATATACATGTTTTAGTTCTAGGTCATTTGGATTAGGGTTTTAGGGTTTTAACACCTACATAACATATATACACACATACACATACACATATAATACATATATACATGTATATACACATGTGTATAGAAATATACATAATTTAGGTATAGATCTTTAAAATTAGGGTTTTAGGGTTTAGGCATACATATAACTTAATTAAGAGGATCAATCAAGAAAAAATCCGAATATATAGATAAAATAGGATAGCTATATAGATTAGGTTTTTAAAATTAGGGTTTTAAGTTTTTTTACGTATTTAAGTATTTAGGTTTAGTATTTCAGATTTAAGTCTTTAAGAGTTAGATTTTTAGGTTTAATAAAAAGAAACTAATGTTCTACAATGTTCTAAAATGTCCATATTGTAGCAGATGGCTTCTTTGGATCCTGAAGAGAGAATGGCATGTCCTTGCACACAGTGCAAGTATCAAATTTATCGGAAACGACGGATTTGTACTGCACATGTTAGAGAGTATGGATCCTTTGATAGGAGTCGACTGGAAAACCTACGCTATCATTCGCATGGTCCCCTAGGTGAGCAGATGGACCCAAAAGACATTGCACCGGTAACCTCTCGTGGACAAAAGAGAGCAAAAAAGGACTTAGGCGTACAAGCAAGCACTAATAATATTATACAGAATGAACATATGGAAGAGATGCTTGAAGCATTTTATGAGATGGACGAAGATCATGATGGTGAAGAAGGTGTCGAGAGTTTCATGGACACAATAGAAATTCCACGATCAGAAGTTGATGAAGAATATGAAAACATGCGAAGATTAGCTCGTTTACCACTTTACAATGGAGCTAAGATATCTGTACTACGTGCTTCACTCGCGATGCTCAATCTGCAATCCTTTTATGGATGGTCAGATAGTAGTGTCACTGAATTGTTCAGGTAAGTAGAGAACAAATTGGCTTTCATTGTTGTATCATAATAACTTCATTTACTAATATCATTTTAATTGCTTATTGCAGGCTTCTTAAAGATCAATTTTTGCCAGATGGCAATGACATGCCTCCAACACGTGGAGATGCGAAAAAACTTTTACAGTCCATTGGAATGGATTATACTAAAATTCATGCTTGTCCGAATGATTGCATTCTCTTTCGGAATGAGTATGAGCATCTCCACGTATGTCCAAAGTGTGGAGCAAATAGATTTAGAGAAGACGTTATAGGCGAAGCAATCCCCGCAAAGGTTCTTCGCCACTTTCCTATCATTCCACGAATTAAGAACATGTTTAGATGCAAATCTATAGCTGAGTTAATGTCATGGCATACAAAGAGCAGGTCTACAGATAATGTAATGTGAGTGCCAGCTGACTCTGCTGCTTGGAAGCACATAGATAGTAAGTGGCCAGAGTTTGCTATTGAGCCTCGGTCCATACGTCTAGGCCTAGCTATGGATGGAGTGAATCCATTTGGATTACATAGTTCTTCATGGAGCACATGGCCTGTATGTTTGGTCAATTATAATATTCCACCATGGTTGGCCACAAAGAAAGGTCATTTATTATTAGCTCGTATTGTACCAGGTAAGTATAAGGTAAAAAACATGGATGTATATCTTGCACCACTTGTGGAAGAACTGCACATTTTATGGGATGGGATTACTGTGCGTGACATGTCTCAACCTATAAGAAGACGAGACGTGCGAGTGCAAGGCATACTTATGTGGACAATGCATGATTGGCCTGGTTATGGTGAATGTTCAGGTTTATCGATTTCGGGTTACCATGCTTGTCCTTTATGCGGACCACGGCTCGAAGCACGCTATTCCAAAGCACTACATAAAACTGTCTATGAAGGACATCATAGATATTTGCCTGATGGTCATGTTTTACGCGAAGGACAAATTGGTCGGCAAGCGCAACACCAAATGAAAGCTAGCGATTGGAAACAACTGTGGGATTCAGAAAATCCAGTTGCTTTAGTATGATGGATATCTTCTAAAGAGATAAATAGAGATAGCATAGAGAGTGCGAAACTCAATGCTATTGAAGCTGTTTGTATGGTAGAGAAATACTTTCCCACAAGTATTCTCACTATTCAACTTCATTTACTAGTTCATGTAGTAGATGAAGTTGCAATAGCAGGAACTGTCCATCTTGAAACTATCTTTCAGAAAGTTTGATTACTTTGTTTTTGACGTGACATGGTTCAAAGTAGTCACCTCTAGAAGAAACGCAACAGTGAGACGGGATAAGAGCGGTTTGCTTCAAGTCGACTCCACAAGATTATGGACAGATGAAAGGGATACATTTGTACTTCTCGAACACTGTGAGCAAGTTGTTTTTATACCAGATTCAAAAGACCCAGAGTGGCTATTTGTTTTACAAGTCGCTCCACGTAGTAGACAAATTTTTTAAAACTTAGATGTAGAAGAAAGTCCATCTCTAGTGGACTCAGACATTCATTCGATAGCTGAGGAGGAGGAGATCATCGTTCGAGAAGAAGAGGTCATTGTTCGAGAAGACGAAGCAATAGACGATGATCAGGAGGAAACCAGCATAGCAAGCGATTTAGAAGCCATCAATATAGAGATAGATATTCTCGGTGCATCGGATCTTCAAGAGGATGCTACAATAGAGGACTTTTGAATAAAACACTTGTACGTACTAATTTTTGGTTTTATTTTTTTTTATTCCTTATATTATTTTTCTTATCGCATGCTAATTATTTTAGTTGTTTTATTACAGAGCACGATGGGAGACAGTCCTCCAGTCACTCCACATTCCATGACAGAGGAGCAGTTTTTGGAGTTCATCTCTCAGGTCCCTCCTGCGTATATGGCCGCTGCATCACAGTATTGGATCGCTCGTGGTAGCACTCCGCCCGGCCTCACTCCTGGCGGCCTTACTCCTGCCGGCCTCACTCCCACTGGCCTCACTCCCGTCGGTGTCACTCCCGCCGGTGTCACTCCTGCCGGTGTCACTCCTACGGGTGGTGCTACTCCCGTAGGAGGTATGTCTCCTAGCTTTGTGACTCCACCACGACCATCTTTGCAGCCATCTCCTACTGGGTCTACTAGTAGACGTGTGCGTTTGACATCTCAGCGCGATACAGGGTCTGGCCCCTCACGTAGATCGAGGTCACGCTCTGGAGTAGGAGGTTCTAGGAGTGGATCTACAGGTAGGTCTAGAGGCGGAGGAGGTGGTTGTTGTGGAGGCAGTGCGACAGACGTTGTGTCGCCCGCTTCTACTCCTAGGACGAGTACCTCAGATGTAGGTATGCCATGCAGTACACCGCGCAGTACACCGCGTACACCTTGGTGTGCTCATGATCATGATGACTCCAAGGTGTATAATATCCGAGATGGAGCTCCGGTGATGGATGCGGCTGGCAAAGCAATGCGTGCACGCATACGACAGCTTTGCTCCATCCAGTTTGGACACTCCATCATGTTGAAATGGAGTGAACAGGATAAAGATCAGAAGAATTATATCACACAGACGATTTACAGGAGTTCCGACCAGTCGATGGACAGTCGATTGTAAGTTCAGAGTGGATTTTGCACACCGCACGTGAGGTCATGTCGCATCAACGATCCGAGGCTCGTGATGCATTCAGAGAAGGCTTAGCAAAGCCTATATGGTTAGATGCTGAGGAGTGGGACATGATTCGTGACGAGCAGCAACACACTCCTGATCGATATCGCCAGCAACGAAATGCTGCAGCCACACGTCTAGACACGATTGGACCGTCACATTTGGGCAGCGGCGGATATGACACGATGCATCATGAGTTTGTAAGTACCATTTCATTTATTGAATTTATTTGTGTTAAATTTCTCATATATGTTTCTCTAATCTTTTTATATTTGTTTCGGGATCTGGCAATGGGTCGTCCTCCAACACGAACGGAGGAGTCTTACGGATATAGTTATGGGTTGACTGCACTATTGTAGGACTTGGAGGGACGCGGTGCGGTAGTTTCATGGGAGCGTTTGCGATGAGGTAATTAATTTATAAACTTGGTTTTTACTTGTTGTTTGTAATTTTCATGTGAATTTATCTCATTCCATTAATGTTCTTTGTTGCAAGAGTGTTGATATGGAACCTTCTTTGCATGTGTATGGTAGTGGAACACCAATGTTTTGCCACATTTTGTAAAAGCGTCATATATGACAATGGTTTGCCACACTCTTGTACATGCTTCATTATTTAAATATATAACTTCTTTTGTACATGGTTCATTGTTCATTCTGATTATCTCTTTCGTGTCCAATAATACTCAGTTTCATGAAATCATATTTCGGTTGTCATTAGAGTACACATCACATGTACTCGGTTTTTTTTGGGCAGAGTGTATTGTCTTTTGTTCAGCAACATCATGGTAATGTTGTTGTAGCAACAGACAAAACATTCTGCCCAAAAAAAATTTTGCAGGTTTGGTCGTCGATATATGCGACGGTACTCCCAGTAGTGTCATCAGAATAAACATCGGTACTCCCAGCAGGCATCGGTATAGACGACGGTACTTCCAGCAGAAACGTCGATATGAGCATCGGTATTTCCGACGCATATACCAACGCTTATACCGAGGATTTGGTACCGACGCGCACACCGACTTTTACACCGGCATCACGGCAAATAAAGCCGCGTTCATTTTCCTCGGTAAAAACCTCGGTATACCATCGATCTGTTATAGTGTGCAGCTATTACATGGAGCAATAAGAAGTAACCCACTGTTGCTTTGTCGAGTACAGAGGCTGAGTATAGAGGTGCTGCAATGGTAGCATGTGAGGCATCAACGCTGGAGAGGTTACTTGCAGATTTAGGTGTAGAAGTGCAAAAGCCTATCACCATTTATTGTGATAATCTTAGCAGCATACAGTTAGTAGGGAACCCTATTTTCCATGCTAGAACAAATCATATCGAGGTACATTACCACTTCATCAAAGAGAAGGTATTAGCAGGTGATATTGATCTTGTTTATGTGAGAACGGATGAGCAGGTTGCTGATATTTTCACCAAAGCACCTCGAGCTGAGAATTTGAAGACGTTTCGGGAGATGCTTGGATTACAGGATATGGCGTTGAGCTTGAGGGGGAGTGTTGAGATATCAAGCTCAACATGTGATGATCCAGGATGACATGTAGCAATTTTTTGTCTCTCTGACATGTATAGTGATCACGCCAGTATATGTCAAGGATACTTCATGAAGTATTTCGATGGTGATGCACCACACTGCACTCTTCTTCTCGAGAGCTCCACGACGATATGCTCGGAGTAGAAAAACGAGCTCCTGACGCCACACACAGTACTCCGCACAGAGGTTGTAGAGTACGCAAAAAACGCACTACACAGGGAGCACGAGGATAGACTTCTTAGGTCTTACAAATGCGGTCGAACTTACAGTCTGTGACTGACCAGGCCACTATATGTTTTATTAAAGAACATATACAAAGAAGTGTCCGGTGGCCATTTGGCCTTTCACATGGACACTAACGGTAACAATCTCCCACTAAAGGCCAATATGGCCAGAGTAACTATGGGAGAAAAAAGAAAGAATGATAAAGAATACCTGAGTGTGAGTATACAAACTATACCTCCCACCTGATGGGCATGTTACACAGTATACAAGTGACTGCGTAAGATCAAGAATCAAGTAACCCCCATCAAGTGACAACAGTGTCGAAAGCTATCCTGTGGTAGAGCTAGTCAAAGCATCTGCAGCAATATCTCGAGTGTGAACCTTCTCAAGAATAATGCTCTCAGTGGCTAAGCAATCTCTAATGAAGTGATACCTCACCTCAATGTGCTTGGTCTTTGCATGATAGACCGGATTCTTAGCCAAAGCAATGGCACTCTGACTATCACTGAGCAAGTGAGGTACATGCTGAGGCAAACCCATATCACAAGCAAGACGAGAAAGCCACAATGCTTCCTTACATGCCTCACTTGCTGCAACATACTCTGCTTCTGTGGTGGAAACAGCTGTACATTCTTGAAGACGAGATCTCCAAGAGATAGCACCTCCAACAAAATGAAAAATGTACCCTAATGTAGACTTACGATTGTCTACACAACCAGCATAGTCAGAATCTGTGTAACCAATAATGGATGCTTTCCCTCTACCTAAGCATAGACACTTGTCCTTAGTGCCACTCAGATATCTCAAAATCATTTTGACCGCTTCCCATTGTTTCTTGCCAGGATTAGACATATATCTGCTCACAACTCCCACTGCAAATGCAATGTCTGGTCTCGTAGCTACCATAGCATACATGAGACTACCAACAGCAGACTGATAGGGAATTTTGGTCATGAATTCCTTTTCCTCATCTGATTTGGGGCAGTCATCCTTGCTCAATTTCACATATGTGGGTAAAGGTGTACTCAATGCCTTTCCACCCTGCATATTGAATCGATGAAGTACTTTGGATATGTACTCACTTTGAGACAAGTATATGCATCTTTTACTCCTATCACGAGTAATGCGCATGCCAAGAATATGTTTGGCATCCCCCAAATCCTTCATATCAAATGTCTGACTCAACTTCTTTTTGAGAATTGACAAATCATAAGAGGACTTCCCAGCAATCAACATATCATCGACGTAAAGTATCAAGCATATCAAGCTGCCATCAGAACATCTCTTTGTGTAGAGACAATGATCCTCATTGCTCCGAGAATAGCCTTGGGACTTCATAAAAGCATCAAACTTTTGGTACCATTGTCTAGGAGACTGTTTAAGTCCATACAAGCTCTTCTTGAGCTTACAAACTAGACTTTCCTTGCCAGGAACTACATAACCCTCTGGTTGTTCCATATAGATCTCATCTGTAAGATCTCCATGCAAGAAAGCTGTTTTCACATCCATTTGGACTAGCTCTAAGTCCTCCATTGCAACGAATCCAAGCAACATGCGCAAAGTAGTCATCTTGACCACTGGGGAGAAGATTTCCTCAAAATCAACACCATGTTGTTGCTTAAAACCCTTTGCAACAAGTCGTGCTTTATATTTTGGAGAAGCACTATCTGATGTGAATTTCAGCTTATATACCTATTTACATGGTAAAGCTTTCCTGCCCTTTGGCAAAGGTACTAAGTCCCAAGTACCATTCTTGTGAATAGAATCCAACTCACTCTTCATGGCACGCTCCCACTTGACATGATCCTCTGTCTGCATAGCCTCTTTGTAGCAAGAGGGCTCACCGGCATCTGTTAGCATAACAAAATCTAAACCTGGAACATATCTATCTGGTGGATATGAGACACGTGCAGAACGTCTCAATGGTTGTTGAACAGGAACATGTGCAGACTGATCTGAATGGACATTCTCTTGAACATCCCTATGTGCAGCATTTTTATGCATGCTAACCGGAGGACTAGTATCCTCAAACACCACTCTTCTCACTTCAACCTCCTTAATCGGCTGTTTATGCATCTTAGACTCATTAAAAATGACATCACTACTTCTGATCACTGACCGTGTTTCAGGATCCCATAAGCGATATCCAAATTGTCCTTCTCGACCATATCCAAAAAAAATGCATTTCTTTGACTTATGGTCCAACTTCTGTCTAAGATTCTTGGGTATATGAACATATGCTTCACACCCAAAAACTCGAAGATGATCATAATATGGTGGTTTCCCTATCCATAACTCTTGTGCCACTTTCAGACCTTTGGCAGTACTAGGTGAAAGGTTAATCACATGAACTGCAGTCAATACTGCTTCTGCCCAAAAACCTTGTGAGAGGTTTGCATGATGCAACATAGAGACTACACTACCTTGAATAGTTCTATTCATCCTCTCAGCTACACCATTCTGTACTGGGGTATAAGGAGCTGTAAACTCTCTACGAATCCCTCTACACTGACAGAAAAGGCTGAATTCATGTGAGGTATACTCACCCCCATTATCTGAACGTAAAGCCTTAAGCTTAGTTCCTTTTTCAGTCTCAACTGAAGCAAGCCATTTTCTGAAAGTAGGGAATACATCGTCCTTCGATTTGATAGGATATACCTAGACTTTTCTAGTAGCATCATCTATGAAAGTAACAAAGTAAAGAGAACCACCTAAGGACCTAGTGGGCATAGGACCACACACATCTGTATGAACAAGATCTAAAGGCTGAATTGAAGAGTCAATGTGCGTTTTATGCACATTTCTGGTTTGCTTTCCATATTGACAATGCTCACAAAATGAAAAATCAGAGAAAGATAACACAGGTAAGTAGCCAGAACGAGAAAGATTTTCCATTCCACTACGAGATATATGGCCCAAACGACCATGCCAAATACAAGCCATAGGCTGTTCAGTAACAGCTAACAAGTGTTCTTTCTGTGATACAAATAAAGGGTAAAGTGAGCCAACTTTCCTTCCTTTTGCAATAACCATATTGCCCTTTGATATACGAAAGGACTGAGCATAGAAGACCACCTTGTAACCAAGGTCATCAAGTTGACCAACTGACATCAAACTGCGTGATAACTGAGGTACATGGCGTACATTATGCATAGTAAATTTTGAACCGTCAATGAACTGCACAACCACATCTCCAATCCCCACAACATCACACTGGTAAGAGTCACCAAGTCTCACGGTACCAAGAGACTTTGCTGCATAATTAGAGAACCATTCTCTATGTGGTGTCACATGGAAAGAAGCACCAGAATCTAGCAGCCAGGTGTGGGAAAGAGAATCAGCCATAAGTGCCTCAGATGGCACAATACTATCAAGTGTCAACACATCAGCATCATCAGAAATAGCATTAATTTCTTCAATCTTCACAGTCGAAGTAGATGGTGCAGGTAACTGTTTAACATGCCCATCATCATTCTGTCCTTTACCTTTAGCATTCTTTAATGCATAACAGTCTTTCTTCATGTGTCCTTTCTTATGACAATAATGGCATTCAATATCCCTCTTCCTTGATTTACTTCTGCTCTTATTCCGTTGACCATTCTTTTCCTTGTTCTTGCTCCTGCCACGTTGTTGATTCTTTCCTTGGTAAGAATCACAAACATTATATGCATCTCCACTCTGAGTGCCAACCATAGATTTTCTACGAATCTCCTCACTCAAGAGTGCTCCACATATGTCATCATAGACGAGTTTACCACCTGGTGCACTATTGCTAATAGTTGTGCAAAATGTATCCCATGATGATGGCAGGGTGCATAACAGCAATACTGCTTTCATTTCATTGTCCATATCCATTTTCTGAGCCTATAACTGGGAGAATATGGCATCAAACTCATTTAGATGAGCAGCAACACTATCTGTGTCCTTCATACGAAGGTCGTATAATTTTCTCATCAGATATACTTTATTTGATGCCGTCTCTTTTTCATATGTATTGCATAACTTCTTCCAAAGCTCCTCTGCACTTTCACAGTCTAATACTATAAAGTAAACATTATCTGCTAGGTGCAAGTGAATGGTAGACCTGGCCATTTCATCTAACTCATCCCAATCATCTTCATCCATGTCAGCAGGCTTCTTTGAAATCCCATTTACTGGCTTCCATTGCCTTCTTTGAATCAGCACATCTTTAATCTGATTCTTCCATAGAGCAAAGTTTGTGCCATCAAATTTTCGGATCTCAAAATGGTCTTTGCCCTGCAAGTTATAGCTCCTCCTCGGAACGCTAGCACTAGACCCTGATCCACCGGATGTGCCTGAGACCTCTGATGCCATGATCGTAGAGAACTGAATAGAATGATAATGGAGCTAGAAGAGTCCAAACACCAACAAATAAGTGTATCAAGGAGTAAATCGACCACTATATAGTTGACTAAACCAGAAATCTGGAAAAATTTTGCCAGAGTATCCTCTGCAATATTAGCATATGACCAGTGTCAAAGTATCATAAAACTGCAAGTACTGACATGTCTACCTGCATAGTGAATCACTGACTCCACTGCATATAATCAGTTACCCAATAGAAGCCAACTAGGCTTATCGAGCACCTATGAACAACTATCATACATCTCCTATGGCGAGGCTGGGTAAGTCTTCCACCTGCATCACCGAAGACACCCCGACATTTGGGTGTCTCCCAGTTAAGAAAACCTCACCACGACCCTCTTTATCAAACATAAAAGGCTTTATGCAAAGAACGTAACCGCCATATCAATGCCCACATGAACGTACATAAGCGGTATCCACAGAAGCGTACATGGTGTGTATGTGCTCAATATATGCAGTAAAATGACACTGAAAGGCTGAATACACAGCCCAAAAGACTAGCCAATAACACCTGCAAGTGTCTGTCAACTCTGATGTTTTAGGCTTTAAAAACCTGCATAAATTTGCAGCGACTGCTCCCACCAAAACTGAAAACCCCTCGAGAAACCTGTAGTTTTACGAGTGTGGCTGAAAATACAGCCCCAAAGGTTGATATTTATTGTCTGAGAAGTACAAGGAACACTCTTCTTGATGTTCTTGGACCTGTGTGAAGAGAACTACGTGTGAAAGTACTCCGAAATGGCTCCAAAAACACCCCAAAATTGCTTCAGAAATAGGCTTTAAAAGCAAAAATGAAGCTTTGAGGGACCAAAACTTGTTCAAGGTAATGTCAACCTTAGTCTTTCCCCTTCTTCAAACACCACAAGAGTGTAGCTTAGTGGCAAGAGATTGCCGCGGTTAAGCGAGCTCTGGGGGGAACAGTACTGGGATGGGTGACCTCCCGGGAAGTACCGGGAACCTCTATATTCCTTGATCGTTGAGGTCCTCCCTCGCGCGCAGCCAACGGCGCCAACGGTGACTCGGATGACAAGGTATGCCAAGGTCTATGCCTTGGTCGCCGCCTTGGTCGTAAGCCTTGGAGAAAGCCTTTTTACACCGGCGTCACGACAAATAAAGCCGCGTTCATTTTCCTCGGTAAAAACCTCGGTATACCATCGATCTGTTATAGTGTGCAGCTATTACATGGAGCAATAAGAAGTAACCCACTGTTGCTTTGTCGAGTACAGAGGCTGAGTATAGAGGTGCTGCAATGGTAGCATGTGAGGCATCAACGCTGGAGATGTTACTTGCAGATTTAGGTGTAGAAGTGCAAAAGCCTATCACCATTTATTGTGATAATCTTAGCAGCATACAGTTAGTAGGGAACCCTATTTTCCATGCTAGAACAAATCATATCGAGGTACATTACCACTTCATCAAAGAGAAGGTATTAGCAGGTGATATTGATCTTGTTTATGTGAGAACGGATGAGCAGGTTGCTGATATTTTCACCAAAGCACCTCGAGCTGAGAATTTGAAGACGTTTCGGGAGATGCTTGGATTACAGGATATGGCGTTGAGCTTGAGGGGAAGTGTTGAGATATCAAGCTCAACATGTGATGATCCAGGATGACATGTAGCAATTTTTTGTCTCTCTGACATGTATAGTGATCACGCCAGTATATGTCAGGGATACTTCATGAAGTATTTCGATGGCGATGCACCACACTGCACTCTTCTTCTCGAGAGCTCCACGATGATATGCTCGGAGTAGAAAAACGAGCTCCTGACACCACACACAGTACTCCGCACAGAGGTTGTAGAGTACGCAAAAAACGCACTACACAGGGAGCACGAGGACAGACTTCTTAGGTCTTACAAATGCGGTCGAACTTACAGTCTATGACTGACCAGGCCACTATATGTTTTATTAAAGAACATATACAAAGAAGTGTCCGGTGGCCATTTGGCCTTTCACATGGACACTAACGGTAACACTTCATTGAGCTTTATTAGATTTATCTACCGAGAGTGATGGCACATCTGTTTCTTGCCAGCTCACTCATTCGCGGACATTAGGTTTTTCCTTATGTACTGATCTTTATATGTTGCACTTGTTGTATTCTGGTTTTAGGTAATTCTTGTACATTCCTTTTATGTAATAGAAGAAGAAGAAGAAGATCAATTCTTCCTTGCCTCAATTTGTGTGTGCGCTTCTCCTTGAGAGTGAGAGTGTGTGTGTGTGAGCTCTCATCCTTATCTCCTTCCTCATGATAGTATTGTCCAACTTATCCTCAACAACCAACATATGGAATATCTCACTGCTTTCAGCCATAGCCACTGACTAAAATACCCTAATCCAAAAAATTGAATGTATCTTAAAAAGTTGAATAGAACTACTGGTCGAGTTCTGCTAAACCTATACCAAACTTTGAGTTTCTTATACTGGCAAACCAAAACCCTCTATATATCTTTGGCACAAAAAGACAAAATTGCCTACACAAGCACTACGATAGTGCATTCGGAGGCCGAAATGAGCTGAGATCTCGATTTCAGAGTATGCACATCGAATCTCGTGCCATTTTGAGTTTGTGACTAGAGAGGTATCGATGACATCCTAGATGAAGTGGCGACCTGCTCTGATACCAATTGTTGGATTTTGATGTCTGAAAATTAGGGAACAACACAAGGAAGAAGAAGAAGCTTGGATCACAACACACAATACTAAATGTATTACCACTAGAATGTACAAAGATAGGTAACCCATTAGGGCAATAGGCACATATACAAGCTGGGGAAAAAACCTCCTAAAGAACGAAAAAGTTCTCCGATGGTCCTAACATGTTCACACACATCACTACCTAAATATATCCATGTGTGTGATTGAGAATTAAAATCTATTATCATTTTTTGACTCGACATTGATTCTTACTTCACAATAGTATGTGTGTCTATGATTGAGAATTGTTGATGCATGAAACATCACAAGAAATGAAGAAATGTGACACTAGATAACCTCTATGGTCACTATTAACTCATTTCTACTCCAAACTTTGAGAAATGATAGTCAAAACCAAAAACTTTACTTCTTCAGAAATTTCTAGTCACTAAAATGACATACCTTTAGTATTTTGCTTATTTCTCTTATCTCAATGATTATTTTGGTAAGGTCTTTTACAAGATGAAAGTAAAAGCATAGAGCTTTCCAAAAAGCTATTATTTACAAGAAATGGATCACTACAACTCAAGTTATGGCCTTCACAAGGTGACTATGTCAAACTACCAAAATTGAAAATATTGCATGTTTTAGTAAAATTGATTGTCTAAAAATGCAAATTTGATGCCTGGCATCAACTTGCAAATAAAAATCCATGCCTAGACATCGACTTGGTGCTTTTTCAGCCACGTTTTCAACACCTGAAATAGCTTAAAGAAAATCACTTTTATGATAGAATTCGATACCAGGCATTGAATTTATGCATAAACTCAGCCATCGGATTGCTCCACAAACCTCATGTTTTAGAAATTTTTATCAGTAGATAAAAGTCAGATATGAAAACAAGGACTTATGAGCTTAGATTTGATGTCAGGCATCGATTTCCCGCATAAAACCTCAACCTTTCACCATACATTCGATGCCAAGCATCGACTTGCTTGGAAAATATCAACTTTTGAAATCATTACATAGAAGACAAGCTCTAGAGATGGAAGGATAAGACTTATATATAGAACTTCTATTAAGCCTTTTGATGACTATGGAGATTCAAAACTTTATAGATACTTTCTCATGTAAAGAAGCCCGATTATTCTCAACTATCATTCTCTTCATTCTATCTTACACGACAGTTGATACAAACTAACTTATATAGAGTTTCTCAATCTCATGACTTTTAAAAAACTTCTAGAACTAAAGTGAACTAACTTTACAAATATAATACACTTGTGAATTTGTCCCTTCACATAGGCATGTGGTTTTCTTCTAAAGCTTTGACCTTCAAATATATGTCTAATTAGTGATTGTCTCTCCAACAAGAACTTTAATAGATAGAAAATGTAAATACATAAATTAATAGATTTAAAAATTTAAGAGAGGTTTAAAGTAGTTTATATATATTTAAGATATATCTTTAGTGGAATGTATATCTTATTTGATATTGATTTATAATGTCCTTTTGTAGATATAAAGTCTTTATAAAGCAAGCACTATGGGATAGGGAAAAGAATGGTCATATGTGAATTTTCATCAGGAGAGTAAAATAGTCTCCACAATCCAATGCAAATGTTGTGGACATCATTATGTAGGAAATGCAACTCGGATAAAAGAGTGCAAGTAATAATGTGGTAGGATGATCTAATCCAGATAGTGGTATATGGGTACACTTTGCAAGTTATGCAAATAAATATAAATATCAAGGTACCACATCAAAAAGATTCAAAAGCATGAGTAGTTCATAGCACTTTCAAAGTAGTCCAGGTGTATAGCAAGAATGAATAGATGCATCAATGACAAGAGAGGATGCTCATGATATTTCTACTCAAGTATCTCAAAGTATTTTTGAGAATAATCAAGATACATGTACTCCATTTTCTCTAGCTACAACAAAAACGAGTGGGCTCGGTGAATGTGGTAAAAATGGTGGATGTAATAATGTGTCACCATGCTTTGTCCATACTAAATCATAGAATACAATACCTATAGCTTTTGAAAAGCAAGATTGTCTGGAGCCTCATCTTAAATGGACTCAAGCATTTTTAGCATGTGGGATTCCTTTCAATGTTATTTGTAGTCCTTTTTTCAAAGATGTCTTGATGTCAACTGCACGGTAAGGATTCACCATGCTAGATTACAATAAAATGCAAACACAGTATGTAGATAAAGTGAAAAAAAGTATTAAAGCTATTTTAAAGCGAACAATTCTTGATTATATACCCATGTATGGATGTACAATAGCATTTGATGGATGAACAAGTTGCCAAAAGAAGCCATTAATTAATGTCATGGTTATATGTCCAAAAGCAAGCATCTTTTTGGAAGTTGTTGATACTTCTTTCAAAGAGAAAAGTTCAGATTTTCTTGTAAAGATATATGAACATGCTATGTTGCACATGGGTAGTCCGAAGAATGTGATTGTGATAGTGACTAATAATGCACCTAATTTTTGAAGTGCTGGAATTGCAATTCAAAACAAGTATGAAGACATTACTTGGGTTCCATGGGTAGCTCATATACCAAATCTATTATTGAAAGATATTAGTAGATTATATTTCATTAAAAAAAAGGTTTATTGCTTCCACAAGGAGGTGGTAGCAATCGCAATACCAGCAACTGAATCTAAGATAGCTTTGGTTGTGTAACCTTGGTAGGCGATTGGAAGATAAGTATTACCTTCTTCACCTTCACTCATGTCCCCTATTTTGTCTATAGCTATCTCGAGGACTTTTTGCTTTGAGCCTTCTTTTGGCATATTGGAATCAAGTTCTGGATTGATTTGCCACATGATTCTATAGCTCTGGTTTTACTTTGAGAAACTCTTCCAGGGTGAGATGGCATTGAACCTTATTGTTCTTCATAACTCTAATGTTCCTTGGAACCACTTAGTCTTCATTTCTTACCAATATTGTGGGAGCTCTGATCAGGAGAGATTCCGATTCCCTTGGGCCTGTGAATTGTGGCAACTCTTGTAAATAATTAAGCTTGAAATCTAATATTTCATCTTCTTGTTGCTCTACTTGGTCTCCGTAAATAGGTGTCTCAGCCATATACACTCCACTGTCGCTGTGAAAATTGCCCTGTACTCAGCTTCACAACTCGATGTCGCCACTGTAGGTTGCTTCTTACTCAACCAAGATATGCATGAGTCTCCAAGGAAAAAGCAATTACCACTAGTGGACACGCGAGTATCATGACAACCAACCCAATCACTATATGTAAAAGCATGCAAGCATGGCTGAACATCTCTGCCATAAAAGAGACCTAAGCTCAAAGTGCCTCGGAGATATCTAAACACACGTTTCACCGCTTGCCAGGGCTATGCATGAATCGACTCAACTGGGAAACTGAAAACCGTATATCTGGCCTTGTGTTGCATGCATATATAAGACATCCCACAGCTTGCTGATAAAGAGAAGTGTCAAATGCATCACTGGAATCCTCAACTGAGAACCTGAATCCTGTCTCAACTGGTGTGGAAACTGGCTTACAATCCTCAAAGTCAAAACGCTGAAGTAGTTTTTCAACAAACTTTGCTTGATGCATAACAATTCCCCCCCTCAACGGATACAAACTGGATGCCAAGATAGTAGCTCAAAAGACCAAGATAAGTGACATCAAGAGTATGATGCAAATCAGCCATAAGAATGTCAAGTTTTGCATCACATGACCCAGTCAAGAGTATGTCATCAACATAAAGAACAAGCACTATAAGATCAGCCCCATTGTTGCGTACATAGAGTGTGCTTTCAATCGGACTACATGTGAAGCCAAGAGCAATCAAGTGCTTATGTATTTTGTCATACCATGCACGTGGAGCTTGCTTGAGACCATACAAAGCTTTATGCAAGTGACAAACCATATGCTCTTTCCCTTTCATAGCAAATCTAGGAGGTTGCTTCACATAGACCTCTTCTTGCAAATCTCCATTCAAGAAGGCTGTTTTTATGTCCAATTGATGCACTTTCCAACCTCGATGGTCAGCCAATGCAACCAGGATATGAATGGTAGTCATGCGTGAAGTAGGTGCAAAAGTTTCCTCATAGTCAATGCCATATTGTTGCGCATATCCTTTGGCAACCAATCTAGCTTTGTAGTGATCAATGCTACCATCAGATTTTCTCTTAATCTTATAAACCCACTTTGTACCAATGACATTCTTTCCTTTTGGCAATTCATAGAACTCCCAAGTACCATTCCTATGTATGGAATCCATTTCTAATTGCATAGCACTCATCCATTGTGGATCGTCACATGCATCTTCAAAAGAAAGTGGCTCTTCATTACATGTTGTAGCAATAAGAGATCCACAAAATTACTTGCTGCATGATGAGAGCTTGATCTTGTTCTACCAAGTAAAGGTGCACTCAATTTGGTGTCCTGCAAAGTTTGTTTCAGCCACTTTGGCATAGATTGTGCACTCTTGATAGACATACGTTCATTATGTAAAACATCTTCAATATGTACATCATGCGTGGGCTGAATTTCATGCTCAGTTTCAGCCATATTTTGATGCAAATGTTCAGCCATATGTGGTTGGAAATTTCCAACAGTTTTGACAATTTTTGGCTGAATTTTTTCAGCCATGTTTGGCTGGAAATTCTCCACATTTTCAGCTCTATTTGGCTGGAATTTTTCAGCCCTCTGAACCTCAGTTGGCTGGTCTACATGGCCATAGTCAAGCGCACCATTTTGGAACAAAGGCATGAGTGTATCAAACACATCTGGCGAGCTAACTGTTGGTAGTTTTTTGCATTCAAGTAGAGGGAAAATTGAATTTTCAGCAAATACCAAATCTCGACTCACAATAATTGTGTTCGTCAATGGATGGTACAACCAATATCCCTTACTTTCAGCACTATAACCAACAAATATACATTTCTTTGCCTTGTCATAAAGTTTGTGATGTTGTTGTGATGGCACAAGAGCATATGCCAAACAACCAAACACACACATATGACTAACCATAAGCTTATGACCATTCCAAGCCTCATAAGGAGTGATGACTCTCAATGCTTTTGTAGGGCAGCGATTCAACACATAATTTGCGCACATGACCGCTTCCATCCAAAACTCATGAGGAAGATGCTTTCCTTTAACCATACATCGTGCCATTTCAAGTAGAGTTCTATTTTTATGCTCAGCAACACCATTTTGCTGAGGTGTATATGGCACCGTACATTGGTGTGAAATACCTTTTTCACGAAGAAAAGCATTAAACTCATGTGACATGTACTCACCACCACGATCCGTGTGTAGAGTCAAAAGCTTTTGTGAAGAAAAATTTTCAGTCATAGCTAAAAATGCTTTGAAGCAAGAAAATACCTCATTCTTTGCTTTCATAGGATACACCCATGTATGGCGAGTAGCATCATCAATGAAGGTAACAAAATATACATGCTTCTCAAAAGATGGAGTCTTAACCGGACCACATACATCACTATGAACAAGCTGCAATTTTCTTGTAGTGTGTGTATGACTATCTTTTGGAAAAGAAGCACGATGCATTTTTCCAAGAATGCAACCTTCACATGCATGCTTTTCAATGGACTCAAGTGTAGGCAAGCCAATAACCATGTCCTTCTTTTGCAAGTAGAGCAAACTATTGAAGTTCAAGTGACCAAAATGGCATGCCAAAGCTCCATTTCAGCCATGGAAGAAGTATCAGCAACTAAGGCATTCGAGGCAGCCCTCTTGTATGTATCCATGCGATACAAACCATTACATAATGTACTAGACATCACGATAACATCCCCATTGCTAAAATCATGAACCATACACTTATCATCAACAAAGTGTACATGAAGTCCAGCTTTGGCAATCAACGGAACTGAAATTAATTTCTTCTTGATACCGGGCACATACAATTCATTTTTCAAGAGAATCACACCTCCATTTGCAACCGTAAGCTCAATTTCTCCTACTCCAATGGTAGGATAAGAGGCATTGTTTGCACACACCACATGTCCTCCTTTAGGTGCATCTTTCAAAGAGGCAAAAAATCTTTTGCATGATGTTATGTGCTTTGAAGCACCACTATCAAAGAACCAATCCGAATCAGCTTCACTCACAACCATACATTTAGAATGTAAAGAAGCATCATAATGACATGTAACAACACATGCCCAAAAATCTTGAGCCATGTTGGCTTCATCATTCTTTGCATTTGCTGAATTTTCAGCAATAGACATGCCAGATTCCTTCTTCTTTTCATTGCGTTTAGTAAGCTTTCTACACTCATCAATAGTATGACCAGCCTTCCGGCAATATTTGCATCTCTTCTTCTTTTGCAAATCACCATTATTAGAGGAATGAGTGGAAGAGGAAGCTTGAGGCTTTGGTTTTGATGAACCCAAAGCTGAACCATACTTGCTTTTCCCCTTTTGTGAGATAGAAAGTGCTTGCGTTCCCTCAATCAAACCACTCCTATTCACTCTAGATTGCTCTTCTTGCAAAAGAAGAGACACAACCTCATCAAATGCATACATATTAGGATTTCCTTTTGCAACCAAACGAAGTGTAGTAGCAAAGCTTTGAAAAGATTCCGGTAATCCTTTCAACAATGTAGAAATGAGTGATGCATCCAGAATGATCTCATCTATGTTTGCCAATTGCTCTTTCAAGTCCTTGATGCGTGTCACATACACATCCACTGACTCATTTTCAGCCATACATACATCCTCAAGTTGCTTCCTCAAGTATGCAACACGTGCTTCATTACGCACGGCATACAAAGAAGCAAGAGTGTCCCATGCCTGTCTCGATGTAGAACATGACCGAATGTGTGGAACTATATGATGCTTCACTGAAAGCGCAATCAAAGCATGAGCTTGAACATCTTTTCCATTCCATCTAAGCTGCTCTTGTGTAGGTGGAGAAGGAGAAACCACTATACTCGAAGAAGAAGCTCCATCTGTGACAGTAGAGCTTCATCTAGGGTGCCGTCGACACTCCTTCGTTTGCAGTCTCAGCTTCGCACGAAATTTGGTGAGCATACTCAGGGTGTTTCAAAGATCAAAACAACTTTGTTATGCGGTGCCAAATCGCAATCTGAGCTCGTTTCGGCCTCCGAACGCACTATTGTAGTGCTTGTGTAGGCTATTTCATCTTTTTGTGCCAAAGGTATATACCAGTTTCTGTTCACCAGTATAAGCGTCTCGAAGTCTGCTACAGGTCTAGTAGAATTCGTCTGGGCAGTTCTGTTCAACTTTTTGAGATACAGTTAATTTTCTAGATCAAGGTATTTTAGTCACCGGCCATGGCTGAAAGCAGTGATGTATTTCGTATGTTGGCTGTTGAGGATAAGTTGGATGGTACCAACTATCCATTATGGGCGCATATGATGTGACATGTATTGGTTGCAAAAGGATTGTGGAACATTGTGCAAGGTGTTGAAAGACGTCTTGTTACACCTCTGACTACAGGTACTACAAATACAGGTGCTGGAGCTGATGAAGATGGTGTCGAAGATGATATTCCACAGATTCCTGTTCGTGCTACTATTTCCGCTGCACCTACTGCAGAGCAGATTTGTTGGGATGGCAGAGATGCCCAGGCACATGCATTGATAGCTTTGTCTGTCAAATGTGCCATTATTCCTCACATTCACCCTTGCAGAACAGCTAAGGATGCTTGGGATACACTTACCACATTGTACCAAGCTAGGAATGAGGCTCGTGTTTCTTACCTCCAAAAACAGTTGGAGAGTGAACACATGAATGAAGGTGATTCTATGGACAGTTTCCTAACGTAGATCAAAGACTTGAAGGAAGAGTTGATTTCTGTTGATGAGGTTATACCAGATAGCTCACTTGTGCAGACCGTTTTGAATGGTCTTCCTGATTCATATTAGAGTTTTGCTTCTACTCTTCGGTTGATGATGAAAGGCAATCCAAATGCCTTATCATTTGAGGAGTTAGTCTCTGTTCTGTTGCAGGAAGATCAGTCCAGGCAAAACAGGTCCATTATGCGAGTTGCAGATCAAGCTTTCCTGGCTAGTCAGAAGGGCAAAGGAAAATGGAGCTCTTCAACTAGTAAGCAGAAATCTACTAATTCTGCATATTCGAAGAAGGAAGATAAAGATGAGAAGAAATCAGAAAAGCAGAAATTGTTTTTTAAGTACTGTAAAGGGAATGATCATATCATAAAGAACTGTCCAAAACTGGCTGCTAAAGAGGCAAAGAAGAAAGAGGTTGGAATGGTTGTTGCAAAGGCCTCTACACCAAAAATAGAGTCTGCAAATCTTATGCAGGAAGAAGAATGGGCGTTTACTATTGTTTGCAGTTTTGACCCATCTTCTCATGAGCAGTGCATGTCTGCAGTAGACTCAAATGTTTGGTATTTTGACAGTGGGGCAACTAAACATATTACCTTGCAGCCCAGTTTCTTCTCTTCACTCGAGCCTGCCCCTACAGGGAATACTGTTACATGCGCCAATAACTCCTCTTATCCTGTTATGGGAGTTGGTAAGATCATTTTGACTACTGCTGATGGTATTTCTTTCACTTTGTCAGATGCTTTATTTGTGCCAGGGATAAAAAAGAACCTATTATGAGTTTCTGCATTATTTGTGAAATTTGTTGATGACAGGTGTACAGTTCATGATCTGGCAAATGGCAATGTGATTATTGCTTCTGGCATTTTATATTGTGGGTTGTATAAGCTCATAGACTATGAAAGATCTGTAAATGATTTGGCATGTGCAGTAAATGATTATCAGGCTATGTCAGATGCAAAGCTTTGGCATGCATGCTTCGGTCATCTGAATTTTGCTAGTTTGCTAAGCCTGCAGAAATTTGAAATGGTGTCCTCGTTGCCCAAACTTGAGGCACCTGGAAAACATGTTTGTGAAGGCTATATTTTGGGCAAAATGCAGCATTCATCCTTTCCAAAAGATGGTTCAGTTTGGGCTACTCAGAAATTGCAGCTTGTACATAGTGATGTTTGTGGTCCTATGCAAAAACCTTCTTTTGGAAATTATCTTTACTTCGTGACTTTCATTGATGATTTTTCCTGGCATGCATGGATATATCCATTGAAGGCAAATTCCGAAGTGTTCATGTGCTTTAAAAAATTTTTGGTTCTGGCTGAAAATCTGTCAGCATGTAAAATGGGCACCCTCCATTCTGATCGAGGGGGGGAATATATGTCTTCTGATTTTAATGCATTTCTGGCTGAACGTGGGATAAAACACCAGTGTACAGTGCAGTATACACCTCAACAGAATGGAGTTGCTGAACCGAAGAACAGGTCTCTCATGGAGATGGCGAGGTGTATGGTCAAGAGTCAAGCTTTACCTCATAGTTTCTGGCTTGAGGTTGTCATGTGTGCAACATATGTACTGAGTAGGTGTCCCACTAAAGCGCTGTAGTCTATCACTCCATATGAGGCTTGGCATGACCGCAAGCCACCTGTTGCTCATCTGTGTGTTTTTGGTTGTTTGGCGTATGCACTAGTGCCTGAACAACATCATAGAAAATTGGATGATAAGGCAGTAAAATGTATGTTTGTTGGGTAGAATTCTGAAAGTAAAGGCTACCGTCTGTATCATCCACAAACTAAACGCATTCTGGTGAGCCGTGATGTTGTCTTTGTGGAAGATGCTATTCAGCCATTGCTTTCATGTAATAAGGAGACATCTGTTAGCTCCAAAGACATGTATGATACTTTGATGCCTCTTTTTACAGGTGGACAATCTAGTGCTGGTCCTAATGAGGAAACTTCTCAGCCTTTGCAGGTTTCATATGATGATGCAGATCATTCCATTTCTGATGCAGATTTACATGATGCACTTGTTGATGAGAGAGTTAATATTGAGCAGGCAAAAACTATGCCAAAATGGCTGGTGCAGACTTTGCATGACAGCAAATTAGATGCACCTTTGTCATATCGTACTCGTTCAGGCTCTCATAGTGCCTCCTTTGCATCAAATTGCTATGCTATGGTTGCATCTAGTCTCTATGATGGGAATGAGCCTGTTTCTTTTGATGAAGCACAAAATTCAGAAAATTGGATGGTTGGTATGCAATCTGAATATGATGCTATAATGAAGAATGGTACATGGTCTTTATGTGACTTGCCTCCTGGCAAGAAGGCCATTGGCATTAAGTGGGTATACAAGCTGAAGCGTAAACCTAATGGTACAGTTGATAGGTATAAGGCTAGGCTTGTTGCAAAGGGTTATGCGCAGGAAAGAGGCATTGATTTTGATGAGACCTTTGCACCTACATGCCGTATGACTACTGTTCGAAGCATTTGTGCACTTGCAGCCCATCATGGTTGGAATGCACATCAATTGGACATTAAAACAACATTTCTGAATGGTGACTTGCATGAAGAAGTGTATGTTTTTCAACCCCGTGGCTTTGTGTAGAAAGGGCATGAAAACCAGGTGTGCAGGTTAAAGAAGGCATTATATGGTTTAAAGCAAGCACCACGTGCTTGGTATGAGAAGATACATGCCTATCTGGTTGCACATGGTTTTGAGAACATTCCAACTGAAAGCACCTTATATGTTAAGCGTTATAATGATGTGCTTTTGATCATTGTTGTCTATCTTGACGACATGCTGCTCATTGGTCCTATTGAGAAGCATATTGCTGATTTCAAGGCTGATTTGCATGCCTCATTTGAGATGTCTGATTTGGGGCATTTGCATCACTATTTGGGCATTCAATTTATGCAAGTTGGTGGTGGAATGGCTTTGTGTCAAACGAAATATATTGACACATTATTGCAACGTTTTGGCCTTGAAGACTGTAGCCTATTGCCACTCCTATGGGGACATGTTTATGATTGAGTCTTCATGATGTTGGAGATGCATCTGATGCTATTCTCTATCAACAGGCTGTTGGATTCTTGATTTACTTATGCATTACTCGCCAGATATTGAGTTTGTTGTCTCACAGATGAGCAGATTTATGCATTGCCCAGGAGTCAAGCATTGGCAGGCGGTTAAGCGCATCTTTCGCTACTTGAGTGGTACTCGGCTACTTGGGTTGTTTTATCCCAATGGGGGATCACTACTGCCATATTTTCATGCTTTTGTTGACTCTGATTGGGCTGGTTGCTATGACACTCGTGTGTCCACTAGTGTCTTTTGCTTCATGCTTGGTAGCTCATGTATATCTTGGTTGAGCAAGAAGCAGCCTATTGTGGCCACTTTCAATTGTTAGCCTGAGTATATGGAAGCTTTCACAGCTACTGTTGAGTGTGTGTGGCTGAGACGCCTTATGGCTGATTTGGGTGTTGGTCAGTCTTCTGCCACCACCATCTTCACTGACAGTCAGAGCGCATTGGAAGTTGTGAGGAACCTTGTGTTCCATGCTCGCACTAAGCACATTGAGGTGCATTATCATTATGTCAGGGAGAGGTTCTCTATTGGGGAGATCAACTTGGCATATGTGCCCACGCAGGAGAACATTGCAGACCTTTTCATGAAGGCTCTGCCTAGGGAGAAGTTTGAAGCTTTCTGCAAAGCTTTGGGCTTACTTCCTTTTGTGGAGTGATTTCCACATAGCTTGGCACTTCCTCATACATGAGTGCCAACTCCTTGTTCACTGCATCACTCCCAGGGGGGATTTGTTGATATATTTAGGTAGTGATGTGTGTGAACACACTAGGACCGCCGGGGCACTTTTTCCCCTCTTTAGGAGGTTTTTTTCCCTCGGCTTGTATATATGCATATTGCCCTAATGGGCTACTTATCTTTGTACATTCTCTTGTAATACATTCAGTATTGTGTGTTGTGCTCCAAGCTTCTTCTTCTTCCTTGTGCTGTTCACGTGCTTCCGCAGACGTCTAACTCCAACAAAATGCAGCAAAAAGAAATTACACCACTACGGAACGAGAAGGATTAGGAATGATCTACGCCATAAAGAAATTCAGACATTATTTGTTGGCAAACAAGTTCAAGTTCTTTACAGATCATCAAGCATTATCGTACTTCAATAAGCCATGTAACACAAGATGATTGATACGTTGGTTTCTATTACTTATGGAGTATGACTTTGAAGTAGTAGTCAGGAAGGGAAAGACACATCTTAGAGCTGACCACCTCTCAAGATTAACCACAGGAGAAGCTCCTCAAGGAATAGCAGATGAATTACCAGATGCATATTTGTTTAACCTTGAGATAGTACTAGAATGGGCTAAACCTATTGTCCCTATTCTCACATATGGACCCAAGAATCCTAGGATAAGGATCAAAGAAGGAGAGATTACCAGGTCACAAAGATATCAAATAATAGCAGGAAATATATATAAACAGGATAATCAAAAGATTCTTGCTTGCTGTGTCGATGAATTAAAACATGCGAATTGGTTGCAATCAGCACACGTAGGTGCATTAAAGCAACATCATTCAAAACATCGTACATTGCAGACTTGGCATAGACTAGGAGTATATTGGCCTTCTATGGAAGCAGACGTCTACAAGTTGTGTAAACAATGCCCTGTTTTTTGTGAAAGACCACCAGTAGAACATGCTACATTATATCATGTGTCTCTCACACCAGAATGGAGTGAACCATTAGTGACGTACTTGAAGACGAAAACATTTCCTCAATGAATGAGCTTAGCACGACAACGTAGTCTACAGTAGGAAGCTCAAGACTATTCACTTATTGGCGACAATCTATTGTAAACAAACGAGGATGAGACAGATACCTAAGACAATGTGTTCATGAAAGCGATTACTTGAGCGTACTAGAGACTACACACCAAGGTGTTGCAAGAGGTCATTTTGGCCCCGATAGGATAATCAAAGCCATCCTCTTTGCAAGATTATGGTGGCCCACTCTTCACATGGATGCACATACCTATGTTAAGAGATGTGATGTGTGCCAGAGAACTCAATTCCTACTCGTAGAGATGAAATGCCATTGAAACCCATGATGGGAGGATGTGCATTTTCTAAGTGGGTTATAGACTTTGTAGGACCCATTAACCCCCCTACAAAAGGTACTCATGCTGAATACATTATTGTTGCGATGGATTATGTTACCAAATGGGTAGAGGCCAAGGCCACAAAAAAGAATGATGCATAGAGGACTGCAAAATTCTTATTTGAAAATGTCTTTACAAGATATGGACTACCTATAGAGTTAGTGAGCGATCGAGGAACTCACTTTCTAAATCAGGTCATTGAACATTTGTTACAAGATTTTATGGTGATTTACAAGAAATCCGCACCATATCATCCTCAGGCCAATGGTTAAGCAGAAAGCACTAACAAGATCCTTTGTAACATACTGACAAAAGTCGTGAACAACAAACGTCAGATTGGGAAATACAGTTACACCACGCTGTTTGGGCATATCGAGTGGCCTACAAGACCGTACTCAATGCAAATACCTTTCATATGGTTTTTGGTCAGAATGTTGTGCTTCCTTTGGACTTCTTGATACCGACCTTTAAGGTTGCACAAGAACATCAGTGGACCGGCCATGAATTATCATCAAGAATAATGGACTTGGAACGATTAGGAGAGACCAGGCTAAAAGCAGCAGCATGAATATATGCAGCAAAGAAGCGACTAAAAGCCTATTTTGATGCACATGTGAAAGATAAAGGCTTACAAAAAAGGAGATTTAGTCCTAGTGTATACTCTAAAACAACATACACGAAAATTAGAGAATCGAGGTTATGGACCTATGATCATTAACTGACTCTCAACAAGTGGAACAATACAATTAGCCACCCTAGAAGGAGACATAATGCCTAATTACATTAGTGGCTATAGAGTCAGGCTATACCAGGAACCTCTTATTGAGGATATACTTAGAGGAATCACATTGTCAAAGAAGCGTAAGGAGGAAGAAAATATAATACGAGTTGGAGCTCAGGCAGAAGCTATCGAACGCATTAAGTGCATGAAGCTAAGAAGACAAGGACTAGGGAGAGAACATTATAACCATGTGGAAACAACACCCAAATACCCCATGGCCATGTGTCAAGCAAAGTCAACCACTCATCCTAGCATAATGGATAAGAGACCATTCATTACAGTCAGGCTAGAGCACGGCAACCCTTGCCATGAGCTCAGGGCTTTAATTGATTCAGGTGCTGCGACTAGTGCGATTAGATGGTCCCACTATAAGGACTCAGGAATAGAAATGCGGCCAATTGAGGCATACCTCATAGGGCTAGGAGGCATGGAAACCCCTTGCATGGGTGAGGTGGACCTTCCTATCCTCATACATGATGTGACCATGATAATGAAGCTACTAGTGTGCCATGACGATCACCTGATAGAACCCCTAATCCTTGGCCAAGATTGGCTATAGGATCACTCAATGGACCTAAATCTTAGACAAGGCTCCTTATAGATTGGAACCTTAGATCAGCAGCGAGTGATACCGCTTCACTTCCCTAACAACACTCTGCCTGAGGTATGTAACCCTAGACCCTATGAAACGCTTGCGATGGAGGACACGAAGATCTTTGGGCAGATCCCTCGGCTAAGCATGCTCATTCCAAAGTCAACCCATGAGAGCTTGCCGATGGATAGGGGCCAGACAAGAAATGTCAATAGATTTTCTCCTGGTCTTCCAACAATGGACAAATGGGGACAATTGGCGATCAGGTGGACTACATCAGCAGCCACATGGGCAAAACACCTTGTAGTACCCATCCTTCCACACTTACTGTGGACTGGCCTAGATTTTTGATACAAAACGAAGCACTTCCTAATGGGCAGGTTTTGCAAGTGTTGGACCTCCCTTCCTTTCCAAAGCAGAGTGTCCATCAGACCTCTCAACCTCAACCACAAAGGAGTCAACCACAACGGAGGAACCCAGACCGATGAAAATATCATACGACACAAGGAGGAAAGCAGTATGAGTATCACAAAGCAAGAGGCACGTGATAAATATGGGTGCCAAAAGGACAGAAAGCACCGCCAGATTTCAACAACGCGGACAATGATAAGAAGAAGTTAGGACAGAAGTAGAGTCAGCATCCGACATCTCCTCGACCTTCTTCTACAAGTACGAACAGTAGACAGATTTGGATTGGCAAGAAGTACCTTATGAATCGATCCACACCCATGCAGATTTGGGTACCCAAACAATGTATTATAGCTCAACACTCAAGCCTTGTAATATATACCCTTCATAAATCCTTTCACCACTCAATACCACCTCATCTGATACCACCTTTTGTCCCTCAGCAGAAACATACCACCCGCTCAGTAACTCTTAGGAAGTGGATACCAAAACATGTCCAGATGTCTCCTCAAAACCCGTTGTCTAACACTACTCCCACCCCGACTAAACACTACCCTTGTAATAACTCATTCACAACTGGACTTTGTACAAATTCACACACTATAACCCAACATCATTGGTATTAACAATCTCATCAAGCAATGTATGCACTATTTGAAGCATGTATGTGTCTAGAGACCTGCATTAGTTGCAAGAAATCATTCCATAAACCACATCACAACACTCGACTACACGGGTTACACATCGGTTATGGAAAGGGATTGTGGTCTCACTTTAATGGGATCATGATTAATTTCCATACTAATGTGTTAATCTTTTGTAGTAGATCTTGTACACACTCGCATGTAGTAGATCATTGGTATTAACAATCTCATCAAGCAATGTATGCACTATTTGAAGCATGTATGTGTCTAGAGACCTGCATTAGTTTGCAAGAAATCATTCCATACCACACATCACAACACTCGACTACACGGGTTACACATCGGTTATGGAAAGGGATTGTGGTCTCACTTTAATGGGATCATGATTAATTTCCATACTAATGTGTTAATCTTTTGTAGTAGATCTTGTACACACTCGCATCATTCATCATGCAGGCAGAAGGACCACCTGAAGCTGGCCCCAGTGTAGCTGTGGTAAATTTTGCCGACTTACTAGCTGAAATGCACCCCATGGATCAACCCGTAGAATTTGAAGGATTCGCAAGGCCTATGCCGATTGATGACCCTCCAAGGGGATACACGGAAAAGGTCCATCACAATTCACATTGGTTCCAAGGTTTAGTGGGACCTTTGGCAGATGTAGATTTTATTTTCGATGCCAATTTGACCTTTGACAATAGTAAATGGGGAAAGTATCAAGTCTTCTCTAGAGAATTTGAAGCACTCCAGAATATAGAAGACTTAAAGCATGTTTGGGCGAGAGCAGGCTTCACTGAATGCTTTAGTGATCCATTGCCTAAACCAGATTTCTACAGATGCTACTACTTGGTAACCACATTGAAAGCCTTAGAGAACAAGGATTTGTCAGGCACATTCATTTTTCTGTCCTTAGTAAACGACCCACCGTTTAAAAAGTTTTATCTTTCTAAAGATTTTATTAGAGCTGCAATCAAGATACATGGAATGCACACTCCAACAGAGCGTGAAAGGCTGATTCCAGAGCCTGTGAAGCGTGGTGATGTTACTAAATGGGAAGATATTTTGGCAATCACACCTAAGCTCTCTAAGCCACTAAGAATTTGCATGCAACATTTCGCATTCCCAGCTCAGGATCGATTGACCATGCCCCACAAATGCATTTGGTTTGGACTGTATTTAGCATGCATTGGGCTTCAAACAGTAGATGTGGCAAGTTGGATTATTGACTAGTTGTATCTAGCACATCACAGATGGGAAAGAAAAAAGATCATCCATGGATGTTGCGCTCTCACGAGAATTGTGTATATGTGTTTAGCATATGACATACCAATAGAGCGTGCAATGACAAGTACAGAGTTGAAGGCATTTAAAGGGACAGCCAAGAAAGCCAAAAAATCTAGCAAGGGATGAGCAGGCAAGCGCATGAGAGGATCTATCCCATGCCTACAAGTTCCAGAGTCCCCATCGCCTCAACCCTCTCCAGAGCAATCCCCTACGGAACCCCCTGCAGTGATACAACCCATTCGCATACACCTGTCACGACCTGTCATTAGAGAAGGCACTACCAATGCAGTTACCTCTCAGGCAACATCAGTTCAGGAACCTACCACCACTGCAACAAAAATTCCCACCACTATTGGTGCGGAAGCGTTTTCTTTTCCGATACCCAACCTAGAAGAAAAACCAACAGATACAACTTTTGATTTTGAAATGCCGGATGCTTTTTCAAATGAATTTTAGTTTTTTGAAGGCCAATTTTTCTCTCATGAATATGAATGACCTAGTTACCCTACTACTCTACCTGATCAACAACAAGGACAAGTAGTATCCAACTCAGAAGAAGAAAGGATAGAAACAAATGATGATGACGGAGATGATGAATCCAGCCAGGGCACTCATGACTCCCAAGAGAACTGATGAGCAAGAACAACATACGGACACCCAAGGTGACACCAGTACTTATGAAGATGAGACATTTGAAGCCGCTGCCTACACCTTGGCAATCAAGAAGTTATATCGCACCATGGAAAAAGTTTGGGCGCGTAAAAAGTTACCTGAGGAAGAAAGCCAAGCGCTTATAGAACAGGAAGTCATCACAGGAGGCTTCAAAGAAGCATACATCAAAAGCTTCAGAGAACTAGTTAAGTCAGTAGGCACAAATGAAGCATTAAGATATTTGCAGAGAAAACCACTACCACAGTTTGACCCACGTCGAGTTCGATTATTATCCAAACCAGGTCAATAGATTCGTGTACCAACAGATGGCCAATCTTCAGAACAGGCCAGGGAAGCCCGTCTCATCCATGAAGGATTTTTGGCAGAAGAAACAATCAAAGGCATTTGCAATTAAAGTACAGAACAACAAGCAGTGCCAGGACTGGCTCAATTATCCATATTTCATGCCACCCCACGGACCACCCACAGTTGGTTATATGATGGCAATGATTCATTACTAGCTCCATCGCTTACGATGAATGGATGATGTAGCAGCACATATGACTATCAAAATATTTGACATGATGCAGATGGTATTCAAAGTCTTCTGTCGCGTCAAGGCAGCACATGTGAACACTCGGGGTTTTGAGCATGGCAATCAAGATTTAGCTTATGATATGAGCATGACACCATCGCTCCGAGTGTGTTATGCCTGGCATTGTAGAATCAAATACTTACTGGCATGCTATAAGATGTTCGAAGAAATGTTCACCACCGGTTTTTGGGAGTATCACTCAGAGGTGTTCATAAGCATACCTACACATCTAGTCCAATTATTTGCCTGTGAACAACTGGTGTACTCCACACACTACAGACTCCTCTTATGGTATGCATAGAATAGCATAGCTTGATCTATGGCACAAAAGGATTGGCCACATGAATGTACACAAATTAAAAGAGCTATCAAAGAAGAGGATTGTTGAAATATTACATGATCTTACCAAGACAAATATGGTGCATCTTTGTGAAGCATGTCAAATGGGCAAGCAATATAGAAAACTTTTCAAGCATTCAAGCTATATAAGTGATGGTTTGCTAGATCTTATACACACAGATGTGTGGGGTCTTACTAAAGAGGCATCCTTTGCTGGTAATTAGTACTATGTATCATTCATTGATGATCATACTCGAATGAAATTTGTGTATTTAATTAAACATAAGAGCCAAGTCTTTGATTGTTTCAAGAAGTTCAAATCATTTGTCGAGAAGCAAACATGAAGTTATGTTAAGAAGCTAAGATATGATGGACGGGGAGAGTATTTATCCCAAGCCTTTACTGATTTTTTGTACGGTGAAGGTATCAAAAGAGAAGTTACATGTAGGTATACTCCACAACAAAACGGAGTTGAAGAGAGAAGAAATGGAATAATAGCACAAGCATCTAGAAGCATGTTAAATGATATGTGTTTGCCTTATTTTTTTTTGGCTCAAGTTGTTTGCACAAGTGTGTACATTATGAATAGAGTTCCTACTGTTGGATTTCATCATTTGAAACCATATGAGATATTGCATGGAAGGAAACCAATTGTAAGTCATTTGAAAGTATTTGGTTGCATATGCTATGTGCATGTACCTAGTGAAATGAGATCAAAACTTGATGTGAAATCAAAAAAGTGTATATTTATTGGTTATGTAGATACTTAAAGAGTATTTAGATGTTATAATCCTCATTCAAATAAGGTGATTCTTTCAAGAGATTTTATGCTCATGATGTTGATATAACTCTTAAAGTATTTAGTGATGTAGATTGGGTTGGATGTAAAGATGACCAAAGATCCCCAAGTGGATATGTGGTAATAGCAAGAAACAGACATTAACATGGAGCTCAAAGAAACAACCTACAGTTGCTTTATCTTGTATAGAGGCTGATTATAGAGGTTAGAATTGGCTACTAATAAGATTATGTGATCTAAAAAGCTATTTCATGGCTTGAATGTACAAGTTGATGTACTATTGATATGGGGATAATGTAAGCAACATTCATATGAACTCAAATCCTATTTTTCATACTAGAACAAAGCATATAGAGGTACACTATCATTATGTCCAAGAGAAGGCTATAAACAATGAAGCGTAGGTTCCCTTCATTGGGAAAAAGGATCAAGTTTCAGATCTCTTCACCAAATCCTTGGATGGACCAAATCTTCAAAAATTCAACTATATTCTTGGCATGAAGGAAATACCCTTTGAAACTTGAGGGAAAGGACGTTGAGAACATTGTTTTTATGTGTAGATTAAGGTACAAGTTCAAAAAGATGTAACCACCTTTGGGAGGCCTTCAAACACTTCATGAAGGCTCACATAAATGATTAAAGATGGCTAAAATACCATCTGAGTTCTAGAACATAGTGACTCAAATGAATGAGTCACAAGAGCTACAGTGGTGTCCTATTCAAAGATCGATGTGGCTAGTTCTAAAAGTCTAGTCATATTTTGCTTATTTGAGCACTTAACTCATGTAATACCTCCACCCAAGTTTTTTTCATGAGTTTAGATGTATTATGAAGGTTTTGAATTTGTTTTCCATGCTATAACAAGAGGGGAGAAGTATTGATCTTTTTTGAAGTCCAAGAGAGTCATAAGTCTATCTCTCCACTGCTATAATTTTGTAGATAGAGATTGCAAAGCTTGTATCACTCTCATTATCCAAATTGCATGTTCAATGGTTCATTGGAAAGCCGTTATTGTCTATGTGCATCCTAATAATGTCCATATTTATTGAAGTTGTGATCTGAGAGCAGTGCTCCTTGAAAGTAATGTGTGTTCTTAGGTTTATCTCTATTCAAGGTCTCCATTGAATCCCCAAATTTGCAAAGCTCATATCTTCTTGTGTATTTATTCAATTTGAGTGTTATTTAGCTCTTGTTTTCTAGTATACGTGGGTAAAAGAGATTTAAAAAACTCTAAGTGAGTAAAGAAGAGAAATCTCTACAATAATTATTGGTTTTTTTGCACATAAGTTTGTGAGAAGGTCAACTAGTTCCTAAGGGTTTCCACCTACTTTTAGCTGTACTTTGGATGTCAGTAAACTCCAATAGAGAAGACATATATAAGATCAAGAAAGTGTGGAGACTTTTTGTCCTTCAACTTTAAGTACATTATCGGATAACAACCACACATTGACATGATAAGGAAGATTGAGAAGAAAGCCTACAAGTGAATACATTTCTACTAGAAGCAAAGTCCAAGGGAAAAACTATGATCCATTGGTAGAGATGTATAACAAAAAATGAAAGGGACTATAAAAAGATAAAGACTTAGAATCTTTTATTGTCAAACATTATGCATACATGAGTCAAGTAGTTGGATGTGAAGAGCCTAATTGTTTTGAGGATGCAAGAAAGCATGAAGAAGGGAAAAAAGAAATGAAGGAAAAAGTGAAAGAACTCAAGGAGAACCAAACTTGTTCATTGGTGTCTAAGAACAAGGACACGAAGGTGATAGACAACAAATGGGTATACAAGGTAAAGAGGAACTTGGATGGTATCATATCTAGGTATAAGACTAGGTTGATGGCCAAGAAATTTGCACAAACCTATGACATTGATTTTGAGGAGAAAATCAACCTTGTAGCAAGGATGACTAAAACAATAACTGTGATTGGAATTTCAGCCTCAAAGAGTTCAAAGATCCACCAACTAGACATTAAGAATGCTTTATTGAATAGTGAATTAGAAGAGACTATTTTCATAGAGCAGCTTAAAAGCTTTGATGATCAGAGGTATCCTCATCATCTATGAGATTTAAAGAAGGATCTTTATGGTCTCAAGCAAACCCCAAGATCTTCGAACCAAACACTAGTGAAATAGTTAGCCAATTTTGGCTACAAAAAAAGTGATGCAAAATCATCATTGTACATGAAAAAACAAGGTGATCTATTTGTCTACATTGCATTTATGTTGATGATCTTATTATTACAAGGAATGATGAGGAAATCATTAGAGAGATAAAGAATAAGCTGCGATAAGAATTCAAGATCTTTTATATTAGAGAATTGAAGTATTCCTGAGGCATAGAAGTAAACTACAAGGTGGATGACATATCCCTCATGTGAAGGAAGTAAATTATTGATGTAATAGCAAAAGCATGCCACGTGTAGTTGCAAACTAATTGTAAATCCATTGAGGGTGAATGTAAACTTGAGCCCACATGAAGGAGAACAAACTAAAGAGATTAGTTTCTCCATTGTAGGATCTTTGATCTATGCAAATCCTACTAGGTTAGACATCAAGCATGTAGTAGGAGTTCTCTCATAGTTTATGAAAATATCCAAAGGAAAACACTTAATGGCAGCCAAGAGGGTTCTTAGGTATCTCAAGATAGCTAAAAATGAAGATTTATTTTATGATTATGAAGAAGATTTGTAGGTGAAAGCATATTGTGATGGAGATTTGCAGGTTCAAAGGATGATAAATGGAGTAAAAGTGCACCTGTATGTAGTGCATTAGTTTCTAGCATTTTCTTGTATTCATTGTATCGTCTTCTTCTACTATAAATTTGATGGGATTCCACTTATGTTGGATTTCTCATAAGGTGTAAAAAATATGAGATAAATTTTGTTATATTTCTTTAAGTGGAATGTGAGTAAGGTTGCAAAGGTGAAGGTGAGATTCAGTGTTCTAAAGTGTTGTGGATAATTGAGAATGCATAATAACATTTTAGAAAGTTTCATAGCCATTTTGCATTTGCACTCTAAGCTAGAGCCAAAATAGGGACTTTAGGTCACTATGGAAAACAACCTAGAAGGGCCTACAACCTTCCAAATCTACATAGGCGTGTTGATTCATACCCCAAAAACATCCCTTGACAAAAAAAGAATTATCCTTTTATTTTGAACCATTCAACTGAAATAATTCTCTCCCAGGATTAGTTTGCAATCAAATGGTTGCCTTATCATCCATATTGTAGATAAATAATGTCCTTTCTTTCCATCCACTCACATAGAGCTCATGAAACTTCTAAGTTAGGACCAAATAAACTTCTAAAACTCTTATGTGGTTTCCTTCATAACTAGGGCCTTACGAAATATACTTCCTTACAATGGAGAGGCATCAAGTACATTTGACACTCCTCAATGTTCACCTATAAATGCCCTAGATCTTTGACCCTAAGTCAAGGGCTATCAAAATGAAAATAAAATTACTTTTTGGATAGTTTGTGAACATTTTTACTACATTTTAATATGACGAGTATTCCAAAAATGCACCCTCTCTTATCTCATGTACTTTCTAGTACCAAATTGTAATATACATTTGTGCATGCGTGAAACATTGGGCTCTTTTGAAATAATAATTCAATTTCTATTATCAAAATTTAAATTTATAATCCCTTCTATTTTCCCACCCATACTCCAAAGAATCATTCTCAATCAAAATATTCCACAAGTAGAAGAGTAAGACTCCTTGTATTTTGATTCTCTTGGAAACCATAGAGATATAGGACACTTCAAAATAAATCCCAAATATTGAACTTAAAGAATCAATTTCTCTATCCCAATCAAAATCATAATAGCTATAGTTGATTCCAAAATTTATAGTGCCCTTTAAGGTACTTAAACATTCAAATTCGAAAAATAACTAAAGGACTTCAAGCTTTTAACAATTAATTAGTATTGTCACTTTTGATGAATTGCTCATCCACATAGACTAGAATGTAAAAAAAAAAACCTCCTCCATGACTATTAGTGTATACTTTTGCATTATAAGGACACATTTTGAAGTCCCTACTATGATAAAACTTATCTATTTGTTAATATTAAGAATATGGGGCTCGTTTTAGCCCATAAATTCCTTCTTCAATAGCAAAAATTCATATTCTAAATGGGGTGTCCCAAACCTTTGTGGATGTGCCACATACAAATCATTGAGATCATCATCAAAAAATCAGAATTGATTTCCATGTGATACATTTTCTGTAGCATTATTTGAGTCATCCTTGTAGTTGGTCAAAAAATTATCCAAGTTGAAACTCTTCAACTTACTCGTAGCAAAAAGTAGATTTTATTTTTCAAGAATGCCATCAAAATTATATTTTAACCTCTAAAACCATTTGGTTCCTAGTTCTCTTCTTTTCTATGTGATTTACGGATTCTCAAGATGATTGTTTACTCTACTAGCATCTTACTTTTAGCATGGTTTTCTTACTTGGCGTGTTGACCTCTTCCATGATCTTAAGCATCAAGAACATATTAATTATGTTTGTGGTAACCCTTATTTGCATGTCCATCCTTACTAATGGCCATATGATTCTTACTACCATATACTTTTTTCACCCAAAGTGAAAACAACTTCACTAATGGCATGATAAAATACTTGCTTTTGGGTTCTTCTTCATTAGGAGATGATGTTTTATTTTCTTTAGGCTGAGGGTTGATGTTCTTATTAAACTCGAAATGTATTACCTTCTTGTTTTATGATACAATAGAGAGCGCTCTCCCCTCCTTGAGTTTATGTTGTTTCTTTTATATCACCACAAAACGACTTGCTAGTATCTTTATTTCCTCTTGTTCATACAATCAATAAAACTTCCTCTCTCTCGGCTATAGCATATAAATATAAATTTCTTGCTTTTAGGTTGTAGTTTTGGTCCAATCAAGATCATGAATGCCAACATATCATTCACATTTAGATGTCTTTGAATTGAAAAAAAGAATCTTGTTACTAAGAGTATGTCTCATGTAGCTTCACTTGAGAATAGGATTCAGCAAATTCAAAAACCCTTGAGCCTACAAGATGCATCTATTTCTACAACACCGTTGTACTTTAGGGTGCTTAGCAAAGTAATTTGATGCATATTTCCTTCTACTTGCATATTGCTTCAAATTACTTTTAAATAAACATAACATTCACAAGCTCCATTTGTTTCAAGATTCTTTGTTGAATTCCTTGTCTCTATTTTCATAATAAGTAGCCATTCTTCAAACTTATCAAAAGACTTCTTATTTAAGTCATCAAAAAACATAATGAAACATGAAGATGCCCCTAAGGTTTGAGTAGGCATCGTACCAAAAACTTTTACATGTACCAAATCAACAAGTTATTTCTTCTTGTTCCTGATCTAGTCCGTGCCACTCCTAAATCTATCTATATCTCTAGATTAGGTTTTGTACAATGTTACATCGTGTAAACATTCAATGGCTTATATTGATAGAAGCTTTCTATTTTTCGTAGGGTCATGTGATGAATTTCAAAATTTCTTTGATTCTCCATTTGAAGAAAGACATGAGATCATACATACGCCCTCATTAGGGCACCCCTCATTGTTACATATGCATAAATGTATGTGTATGTCATACGTACATACATACATCCTTACTTACTTACATACGTGCATACATACATACATATATACATACATACATACATACATAAATAAATACATACATACATACATACATACATACATACATACATGTATACATACATGCATGCATAGATGCGTACTTATATGCATTCATTTGTACATTCGTACATGCATACATGTGCATATGTGCACGCATGTGCTAGGTTGTTTCCGGTACTTAGCATTTCCTTTCATAAAAAATATGGGATTAAGTTTTTTATGATTTCTTTTTATAAAATTGCTCAATAAAATTTTTTGTAAATCATTCCTTTTTGGCTACTTTACTACCTTGATTTGTACTTAACTAGTGACGAAATATCCCTTGTCAATGAATATAGCCTATGATAAAATACCATGAAAACTAGTTCTCGAGTACAAGAATGGGTACTTGTCATCACGAGTTGCTGTATAAAATATAGGACTTTGCACAAAGAAGTGTGTGTGATCAACAAGAGAGGGTGATAGAGAAGAGAGAAGAAGCAACACTATAGAAGTTTTGATAGGCAAAATAGAAGGGCAAATAGGTCCGTATTTTTGTAATGCTAGAAGACGTATTTTTGTATAGTAGTTCCATATTGTAATTTGTTTTAGCAATGATCATCCATTTTTTCTACTTCCTAAGTGCCTTGACTACTAATCAATTGTCATTTTCTTTCTCTATCCTTATTAGTACTTGCTATTTTTTCCTTATTTGGTACAAAATAGACTACAATTTTGTCAATGATGATGTATGAAGTCATACCATAAGTTTTTATTTTAAATGTAGATGTTATTTTGTGATTAATTCCCATATGAAAATTCAATATTAGGGTAGGAATCCAACAATGAGGAATCATATTCATGAAGTGCATGCCACAAGTGTGATTATTAGACTGGCTCATTTTAGCATCATATATTTGAATTTGATCAATCTATTATTCAGTTGTCTGCTCATCTAGATGTAGGAGTTTATAATAAGTGCAAGGATGTAATATTTTCCTTCATGCAAGAGTGATCACTTTAGAAAGTGGCCTTCCTATGTAGAGAAAAAGTCCAATGCAATCACATTAGGTGTAGGTATTTTGGCAACACCTTGTTGTCTATCTCCAAATTTATAGCTATGATTTCCATATGCCTGTTGAGCCACATCTATGAAACAAACATTTGGAAACCATGATGGGATATAGTTGCCAGACAAAGTTACTAGACAAATTTATAGGACATTAGCAATTAGAAGCAGAAAAAATGACACCCAACAAGAATGAGGTGAGATACTAGAAAGAGAGGCTAATGGAGGTCATGGCATGACCATAACACATCCAAGTGTGACATATTAGCTGCATGTAGAAAAGCAATCTAGTATCCCAACTAAACAGAAGGAGTAAATAGATAATAAAGTCTCTGAACTAGTACTCCAAAGAGAAGGTAGCTCACCTTTATTTTTTAGTTTTATAAGAGGGAGAAAAGAAGGTGGCCCTAGATTTGAAACAACTAGCAAAATTTTCTTGAAAAGACCTCTCCCTACTCCAAAATCCACCCAGTAGAAGGCAAAAGTACCTCAAATCTCCCTGCTACCCACCAAAATCCATGGAATTCTCCTCGAGTATCTCTTGAAGTTCCCTTGAACCCCCCCCACTTTTGTCTAGATAGTAATTCAAAAGATTCGTTTAATAAGTCCCTCGATAGTTTTTTAGAAGGTGCTAGAGCCCTTCAAACTTCGAAACTAGCTGAGTGGGATTTCATATGTACCAACTCTATATTTGAAAATCTAGACTAGGCATTGAATATTTCCCAAACCCACTGAACTCAATCTTTAGTGACCTTAGAATGGTTGTATCATAAGGACAAAATTTTTAAAAAGTAATGGCCACCACCCTGAAGAATCTCTACCAAGTCACAACATAGGACTTCATTAGATCAAGTTTGCAGGCCGTTATAATGATGACCAAGATGCCCACATAAGGATGTTTGAGAATCACTATAGTGCCCTAGGCGGAAATAGAGATCCATACATAAATGTAGAGTATTCCAAGCAATGCTTATGGAACAATGGATGAAATGGTGAATGGAATATGAGCTTGTTATTATGTATTCCTAAAGAGAGAAATCTTAAATAAATTTCAATAGACGTAGTCAACTTCAAATTTGTATGATATTGTGCACAATCTTAAACAACAGCCTCACCAACAGGAACAAAGCTATGCCACCAAATTCAAAAGTATCTATAGGTAGCTTTTGATCGATGGTCGATCCCCACATGATGTAGTCTCTAGATGGTTCATTAATGCCCCTATTTATGTGATATAATATGTATCTATAGAGTCAGAGAAAGTTTTTTGGATGATTTCATCCCCATTTCCTTAAAATTAGAAATTAAACTTGCTTCAATCATGATCAAAGGGGAACCTAGTGACTTAACCAAGTATTTAGACCCTACAGAGTGGAAGCTAGCCAATGTTGGAATTGAATCCATAGAACCTCTTAAGAAAGTATAGTGCACTTGCTTCTTGAATGTGGGACATATTACAAATTCATGCGACTTAAATCAAATGTGTGTGTTATTTGTGAAGTTACCAATCACAATACTTACTTGCATTCATAATGGATGATTGCAAGCCCAAACTTCAGCCACTCACTAGGTAAATGCAGACTAGTAATGCAAAACTTATTACATAAATGTTCCTCCACAACCCCTTCCACTCAGAGTACGTCCATATCCCCAAGGTTCCTTCCAAAATTACCCTTATCCTAAATAATCCAACTATGTCCCCCCATCTCCTTAATGAGCACAACAATATGCATAAGTTCTACCAAAAAATTTGAATCCACTTATTCAATATAATCTTTTGTATTTGCCTCCATAGTATGCTCTACCACCCACCAAAACATTGCAGTTGTAATGGAGTCAACAACAATCACAAGGGCAAAGAAACAATATTTTTAATTGATTTAACCAAAACTAGAGAAACCACGAATTCAAATATAGATAAGAAGATCCCAACCTACAACAATAGTACTAGATAACACCATAGTGCATTCTTTACCTTGAAGAAGGCCGAATTCGGGCTTACTATCAGCACATGCATGAGTTTGATCAATATGATAAGACCAAGCATTGACAATGCTAATATGGTAAAGTTAACTTATTTGGAACCAAATGTTATGATATTTCATACCGGCTACAACAAAATGGTGCAAGTCATGGAAGAAAAACTTCAAAACGCAATACAAGAATAAGAGAAAGTTATCCAAAAGCCTACAAACTGGTTGCAAGAAGAACCTACACAGTTTTCGCTTCCCATATTGGAGTTACTAGAACCTTTTGAAGAGAAGATATACATAGTTGAAGGAGATGTTTAGTGATCCTAACATGAAAAACATTCAATACCTATTGAACTCTATCCCAAACACCACAACAGTCCCACCAAAATCGGATTTGAACATGACCAAAGTCTTATTGGACTTTTCTCTAGATCATATTGATGCCCCTTAGACAAATCAAGAATTTGTTTCTAGGACACTCTAGACTACTCTATAGGTACCTACATAGATTCCATTAGGATAATTTTTCGTTGAGAATTATTAGAAAAATAGAAGAAAAACTTATTCCTACATCACTACACAACATAATGTTTATCGAATCCTATTTTATGGATCATGAAAAACTCTGAGATTTCTCGAACCCACACATTTTGTTAACAAATCAATAGATTATGAAGAACAAGCATTTTGAAGGCTAATCAAGCTTTTTCCTCAATAGGTGTCATTAATGTCTCCCACAATTCTACACAATATTTATGTACTCAACTACAACCACTTTCCACTAATGCAACAAAGCTTATTATAGAATATGTTGAACATATTCTAGAAAAGGCTTCTATTAAATTTCTTAAGTGGATAAACATCAATGAGGATCAAATCAGAACCTATTATTTAGCGATGGAAATTAATCCCAAAACTCAGAACGATTGTCGTATAGACATTGACCAAGTAGCTTTCAATCTATGTCCACTATAAAAAATTTGATGTTCTCACTATTCCTAACCCTTTTTTACTACTATTATGCATAGTATGTTGGATGAAGTTGTAGGCCAACGAATGCATTAATTTATGGGTGGATTTATGTTGAAGATAAATCTACAAGCTCATTTTCATATGAGCCATGCTTGGATAAATTTACCAAATATAAAGACAAAGGAAAAGTAGAGGAAAAAAGGAAAAATAATAAAAGAAAAAGTATAGTCAAAACTTCATGATGAGTAAGAGATACAATATCTTGCCTTGTAGTTAGTAGCATGTAGTGGAGAAAGTGGTGAGTTAAGAAGAAGGCTCAAACTTCTTCACATGCTCATTGGTTATAAAAGAGAAGTGGGAGCACATTCAAAACAAGGAGAGAAAGAGGCAAGAGCTCCCAGTAGTCGGATCTAGCCATTTTGTCATTTTGGTTTTCCCTTAGACTCCTTCCAGCCGCACGTCAGTTTGTACATAGCTCTGTTGCAGAGCTCATATCTCAGTGCATATGTAACCATTTTGTGAGTTTAAACATTCATTGGAAAGCTTAGGTCATGTACTTTCTACATATCAAATATCTCGTTGAAAGCTTATGTAGTTTGTGAGATATCAGTGAAAGAGTGAAGTCCAGCTTTTTAGTATACCTGTGTAGATAGGTAGTCTATTTTGGTTGGTTAAGTTTCCCAACCAAAACATATCCAAATTGCATGATTTTTGTCTTGTTGGAAAGCCCTCAAATATTGCATTGAGATCATTTATGTTTTGTGAGATATCTATTAGATAGTAAAGTCCAGTTTTACAGTGTACTTATGTGTGCAGTTGGTCTATCTTGGTGAGTTGAGTTTCCTAATCAAAACTCATCCAGATTACTTGTTTTTTATCTTGTTGGAAAGCTATTTGTGTCTACTTTCTCTATACCAGATATCTTTTTCAAAGGATATATATTCAGAGATTTATCAATCCGAGAGTGAAGCTCAGTTTCTCTATACCAGATATCTTTTTCAAAGGATATATATTCAGAGATTTATCAATCCGAGAGTGAAGCTCAGTTCTTCAGCATACCTGTGTGGAGAGGTAGTTCATCTTTGACAGTTGTGTTTCCTAACCAAAACTTGTCCAAATTAAGTCATCTATAGCTTCTTAGAAAGCCCTCTTTGTCTACTTTGATTGCCTAAAGTCTGAAGTCCATTTGAGTTTTGTATTGAGAGCAGCAAGCTATCTAAGGTGCAGATGTTTGTCCAAGTGCTGGACATACAAGGGTTCACTACACACTTCCGTTGCGCATAGGAGAACTCATTCTCCCCAGTTGGTATCAGAGCAAACTTGGTGCTGAAGCTTCATCAACAGAGCTGGAGATAAAGAAAAGCAAAAGAGGAGCTATAAAACAAGGAGGATCTTCACAAACGCAAGAGCAAAAGGACTATAACTATTCGAGGTAACTCTCAAAGTCTTTCATACTCTTCAATGGCTGACTTGGGTCAACAAGTAGAGAAGTTGGATAAGGATAACTATCCAGTGTGGAGGTTTAGAATGAACAACTACCTAATAGGAAAAGGCTTATGGGGTATTGTGAGTGGCGATGATGCTCAACCTCAAATCAATCAAGCTATGGCCACCGAAGTCCAAAGGAGGCAAGCAAAAGAATGGGAGGAGAGGAATAAGAGAGTCATGTTCCTCATTTTGCAAGTCATTACTAATGCCATGGTACGTCATATTTAACATCTAGAGAAAGCTAAGGATGCTTGGGAAGCTCTTGAAAGAATGTATTCAACAAATACCAAAGCTAGGAAACTTCAACTCAAGAATGAGTTGAACACAATCAAGAAAAGTTCGAGTCAATCCATAGTTGAATATACTTTGAAGATTAAGGAGCTAAGCGATGCTTTGGCTTCTATTGGCACAACAGTTGAAGAAGAAGATCTTGTGTGTTATACTCTCAATGGGTTGAGAGAAGATGAAAGATGGAAGCCTTTTATAACTTCCATTAACTTGAAAGATGTATATCCAGGTTTTGAACAACTAATCCCTCATCTTGTCACAGAAGAGCTTAGCTTCGGTGGTCCCAAAGGAAAGGACAGCCACAACCAAATGTTATATGCAGGTCGAGGCAAAGGAAGAAACTCAAGAGGAGGCTCAAGAGGAAAAGGAAGAGGACACAACCACTCCAACTACAATCAAACAATTTGGAAGACAACAAGGATGCATCAAATGCCAACACACAAGGAAGAGGTCGAGGTAGAAGTAGAGGAAGAGGCCGAAGCTCCTACAATTCTCATAAAGGTATAACATGCTATCATTGTGGTAAAGTAGGACACTATGCTAGTGATTGTTGGCTGAAGAATGGAAGACCAAATGGAGGCAATCAAAGGAACCAAAGCAACTATGCAAGCACCTCAAGTGAAGGGAGCAACGACACACTACTTGCAATGAGACATGAGTATAGAAGCTCTTGTGAAGATGACAAAAAATGGTACATTGATTCAGGTTGTAGTAACCATATGTCATGCCAAGGAAGTTTGTTCACTAATCTACAGGTACCAAGTGGAAAAGGATGTGTTGAAATAGGTGATGATACTCAACACATGATTGAACATATTGGAGATATAAGGCTTGGAGATACAAGTAGAGCAAAGGCACTATCTAATGTAGTAGAGCAAAGGCACTATCTAATGTTCTTCATGTTCCTACAATTTCAAAGAACTTGATTTCAGTAGGACAAATGGTAGAGAAGGGTTATCATGTCATATTCAATGAGAATGGGTGCTTCATAAAGAATCCAAAAGAAGGCTTCAAGGTCATTGCTCGAGGTAGAAGAGAAGGAAGGATGTTCACTTTGGATGTCCAACATCCACATGGAAAGGTCATGTGCATTCAATGTGGGAACAAGAAGATTTTAGAGCTAGACTTATGGCACAAAAGAATAGGACACATCAACATTCCAAAGCTGAAGGACATGAGCAAACATGAAGTGGTAAGAGGTCTTCCAAAATTTAATAGCATTGGACTACATGAGTTATGTGAAGCTTGTCAACTAGGAAAGCAAACGAGGTAGCCATTCAAGAGGAGCAATTATGTGGCTCCAAATGTCTTTGGGCTTGATACATACGAATGTATGGGGACCAACCCAAGAGGCATCAATGGCTTGTAATAGATTTTTTGTCACCTTCATTGATGATCACTCAAGAAAGGTATGGTTGTTTTGTATGAAGAAAAAATTAGAGGTGTTTTCTATATTCAAAAGATTCAAAGTTGAAGTTGAAAAGGAAACAGGAAGTTCTATCAAAACCTTAAGGTCCGATGGTGGAGGAGAATACTTCTCCAAAGAATTTTCAGATTTTCTACAAGAGAATGGAATCAAAAGGTAGTTCACTTGTAGGTACACACCACAACAAAATGGAGTAGCTGAGAGGAAAAATAGGCAAATTGATGAAATTGCAAGATGCATGCTCAACGAGATGAAGGTACCATTGTACTATTGGGCTGAAGCTACCACAACCGCCATTTACTTGATGAATAGGTACACAACATCGGGAATACATCACTTGACTCCAAAAGAGGTATATTCCGGTAAGAAACCTGATCTTACACACCTCAAAGTGTTTGGATGTGTTTGCTTTGTTCACATTCCACAAGAAGTTAGAACAAAGATGGAACCAAGATCAGAAAAATGCATTTTCATCGGCTACTCGACGGAGCAAAAAGGATACAAATGTTACAACCCTAGAACAAAGGAATCAAGAGTATCGCGAGATGTGGTCTTTGATGAACTAAGACCATGGTATGAAGATAAAGGAAAGGAAAAGATTCTTGAAGAAGATTGTGATGATTATGCAGGAACAAATTAAAGAGAAGTTCAACAATCAAGCACAAAGGCTTCAGGTCCAGAGATATCTACATCAAATGAAGAATGTTCAACATGGAGGGGGAGCCATTCTTTGTCTCCAAATTCAGCTCATAGTAGAGCCAAAGATGCAAGCGCTACTCCAAACAGTGAGGTAGATGCAAGTGAAGAAGAATATGAAGAGGTAATCACTCCGATGGTAAAGCTAAGTAGGTTAAAGAAGCAACTCTCTAAAGGCAATGAAAGAAGATCTTCAAGGACAAGGTATCCAACTCAAAGGTTGAGTTATGATAGTTTTATGGCGACACATTTTGCATACATGATGCAGGTTATCAAAGACAAAGAGCCTGAGACATATGAAGAAGCTTGCACACAAAAGGAATGGAAGCAAGCTATGAAAGAGGAGATCAAAGCTCTCAAAGATAATCACACATGGGAGCTAGTGCCAAAGAAAGAAGGTATGAAGATTGTTCCAAACAAATGGATGTTTAAAGTAAAGAGGAATGCTGATGGTTCACTAGCTAGATATAAAGCTAGATTAGTTGCCAAAGGATTTAAACAAACACGAGGCATAGATTATGATGAAGTTTTCAGCGCCGTTGCAAAGATGGGAACTATCCGAACCTTAATAGCAATTGGTGCTTCAAGGAGATGGCCATTATATCAACTCGACATCAAAAATGCCTTTCTCAATGGAGAACTACAAGAAGAGGTATACATGAGTCAACCGGTTGGATTTGAAGATGAAAACCATCCAGATTTTGTTTGCAGGTTGAAGAAGGCACTTTATGGCTTGAAGCAAGCACCAAGAGCATGGAATCAGAGATTGGTAAAGTATCTAACTAAGTGTGGATACAACCCAAGTAGTGTAGATCCTTCGTTGTACATGAAGAAGGAAGACAATAGAGAGGTATATATTTGCAAATATGTCGATGACCTCATCATAACAAGAAACGATGTTACAGGGATTAAAGATATCAAAAGGAAGCTTGGTAAGGAGTTTAAAATTTCAGATCTTGGGGAGCTGAAATATTTTTTACGAATTGAAGTTGTTTATGGAAAGAGTGGCATCTACTTGATGCAAAGGAAGTACTTGTTGGATGTTCTTTTCAGATTTGGAATGAGTGAATGCAAACCACTCACTCAACCCATGGACAGAAATATAAAGATTTGTTCAAATGATGGAGAACCATTGGAAGATGTAATGACATACAGAAGCATTGTAGGATCATTGACCTATGCAAACATTACAAGACCTGATTTGTCTTATGTTGTTGGTGTACTTTCTCAGTTTATGCAAGCCCCGACAAGTGAATACTTAAATTCAGCCAAGAGAGTGTTGAGATACATAAAGCCTATAGTTAATCATGCTTTGTTTTACAAGTTTGATGAAGAATTGCAGGTCAAAGGCTTTAGTGATGCTGATTGGGCAGGCTCAAAGGAAGATAGAAGATCTACCTCAGGTTATGTGTTCATGATAGGAAGCAAACCTACCACGTGGAGCTCAAAGAAACAACCTACTGTTGCACTTTCATCTATGGAGGCTGAATACAGAGTATTAGCATTTGCCACATGTGAAGCAATGTGGAGTAAAAAGCTTTTGATTGATCTTGGAGTGCAAGTTGGAACCATCCCTATATAGGGTGATAACATGTCAAGTATCTACTTGGTAAGCAATCCTATGTTTCATGCAAGGAGCAAGCACATAGAGGTCCACTACCATTATGTAAGGGAGAAGGTGCTGAGCAAAGATGTGGAGATAAAGTTCATTAGAACCAAAGAGCAGGTGGCAGATATTTTTACAAAGTTCTTGGATTCTTCTAAACTCAAAGGCTTCAAGGATGTGATAAATTTGAAGGACATGGATGAAGATAGCTCCCAAATGAGCTTGAGGGGGAGTGTTGAAGATAAATGTACAAGCTCATTTTCATATGAGCCATGCTTGGATAAATTTACCAAATATAAAGATGAAGGAAAATTAGAGGAAAAAAGGAAAAAATAATAAAAGAAAAAGTCTAGTCAAAACTTCATGATGAGTAAGAGATACAATATCTTGCCTTGTAGTTAGTAGCATGTAGTGGAGAAAGTGGTGAGTTAAGAAGAAGGCACAAACTTCTTCACATGCTCATTGGTTATAAAAGTGAAGTGGGAGCACATTCAAAACAAGGAGAGAAAGAGGCAAGAGCTCCCAGTAGTCGGATCTAGCCATTTTGTCATTTTGGTTTTCCCTTAGACTCCTTCTAGCCGCACGTCAGTTTGTACACAGCTCTGTTGCAGAGCTCATATCTCAGTGCATATGTAACCATTTTATGAGTTTAAACATTCATTGGAAAGCTTATCTCGTTTACTTGTTGGATATCAAATATCTCTTTGAAACCTTATGTAGTTTGTGAGATATCAGTGAAAGCGTGAAGTCCAGTTTTTTAGTATACCTATGTAGATAGGTAGTCTATTTTGGTCGGTTAAGTTTCCTAACCAAAACATATCCAAATTGCATTATTTTTGTCTTTTTGGAAAGCTCTTGGCATCTACTTGCACTATATCAAATATCTCATTGAGATCATTTATATTTTGTGAGATATCTGTCAGATAGTAAAGTCCAGTTTTACACTGTACTTATGTGTGCAGGTGGTCTATCTTGGTGAGTTGAGTTTCCTAATCAAAACTCATCCAAATTACTTGTTTTTTATCTTGTTGGAAATCTATTTGTATCTATTTCTCTATACCAAATATCTTTGTTAAAGGATATATATTGAGAGATTTATCAGTCCGAGAGTGAAGCTCAATTCTTCAGCATACCTGTGTGGATAGGTAGTTCATCTTTGACAGTTGTGTTTCCTAATCAAAACTTGTCCAAATTAAGTCATTTATAGCTTTTTACAAATCCCTCTTTGTCTACTTTGATTGCCTAAAGTCTCATGGCCATTTGAGTTTTGTATTGAGAGCAGCAAGCTATCTAAGGTGCAGATGTTTGTCCAAGTGCTGGACATACAAGGGTTCACTACACACTTCCGTTGCGCATAGGAGAACTCATTCTCCACAATTTAGTGGTCATAACCAAGCTTGCATGTTGAAATATGATAATACCCAAAACAAAATTTATCACCAATTGGGGAGTCTATTCTTGCAAAGCTATGTGGTTTGGATTAAGAAATGTGACTGGCACTTTTCAAATGTGTATGAAGGATATGTTTTCCCAATATCTCACGGATTTCTTAGAGAACTTCTTAAATGACTCCTCCTAAGATACCTTTGTACTGAATAGGATGAAAATTATTAATCAAATGTGATTTTTATTGAAAGAAAAAATTCTATTGTATGTAAAAAAACCATACACATTCCTTGCAACATAGAGTTCAAAGTATGAAACTCACATTTCAGTAAGAAAAATCATTTTCAACCCAAATAAAAACAATTTTTTTAACTTTGTACACCAAAAACAACAACTAAGTTCTACACATATGATTCAAAATAATTTATGGGCATCCACAAATGTGCACAAATATGCTACCAATGAAAGAACGTATGAAGACACCAACCAAGGTGTACACATGTAAAATCAACTACTAAGAATCGATTTATGAAAAAGAACAACTAAAGCCTAAACAATTATATGGTCATTGTCCAAGGGGTACATATTCAAGTTACCAACTACACAATGTATGATGGAAGCAACCAAGGTTTACACATACAAGGATAAATCATTCATTGAAATCTACCAAAATTTTCACATCTTTGAACACCACCAAAGTCCTCATTTATGCAACCATATGACTTTGGCAAGGCTTATTAGAACCTGCTTATTTCTACAACAACATAATATATGTTTGGTCTCCTATTGCACAAGTAGATGGGATATCTAACTCAATTCCTATATCTTCCAATATCCACTGGTGGTGAAGTATCTTCAATAGATAACTTTGTGTTGATCTCCATAGGTGTAGAAATCGCCTTGCAATCATCCATGTCAAATGACTTTAAAATCTCTCTTGCATTCATTTTTTGAGAGATGAAAATCTTCCCTTGTTGAAGAAGAGCATCATCAAATTTTGAAATCACCAATGCATTTTCTTTAATATAGGGTATTCAATATAGTAAAATCTCGTATGCCATAACCTACTTGAATCTACACTTGTAGTCACTATAACAACAAACAACTCATACAAGTTGTTGCTAGCCCCAACAGTGTTGTTATTACTATCCATAATCTTTGTTCCTATCTTGTTGAAAGGTACTTGAGACTTTTTGAGTTATAAAATCTATTGAAAGATGGTTTCTTACTGATTTCTAAAGTATAAAACATATTTAAACGCTTCTTGATATCCCCATTAAATTTATTGAAAGATAGCATACCTTTGCTATCCACAAGACATCTTTCATTATTGCCTACCTTTACTTCGATGGGTTCCTTTAGAGGTTGTAAGAAACTATAAACGTCCTTTTTGCTCATCATGTGGTGAGAGGCACCATTAATCGATACCCATGCATCATTTTCTCTTGAAGCTTTAGCCAAGGATCATAGATCCTTTATGATTTCAAATAACTCAAGCTCTATTTCTATGGTGTTAGTAGACTACCTGCCCATGCCACCTTTTGAAGAAGCATTGTCCTCTTCTACCTTCAACCTTCCTGATGTGATAGTCTTGAATTTTGTGGCCTTTCTTCTTACAGTCAAAGCATTCTCTCTTTAGCTTCCTTTTTTCATTCTTCATTTTTTCTCCACCTTTTGAAGACTCTGCTTTGCCTCTTCCTTTGGCATTTGTTTTTAATAGAGCATCTCCTTTGTTATCACCACTCCTTGCTTTAAGTCATAGCTCCTCCTCCATGAGTAAGGCACTAAATATTCAAAAGTTAGAGGCATAGGTTTGATTTGAGTATTGAGAGAAATTACAAAACCATCAAGCTTTGATGGAAGAATTCAAAGACATCATCAAGCTAGTTTCTTGCTTCACTTTGCTGTTACTGAACAGCCTATGGCTTGTATTTGGCCTGGGCATTTGGGCCATATATCTCATAGTGGAATGGAAAACCTTTCTCATTTTGGATACCTACATGTGCTATCTTTCTTTGATTTTTCATTTTCTGGGCATTGTCAATATGGAAAGCAAACTAGGAATGTGCACAAGATGCACATTGACTCTTCCATTCAGCCTTTAGATCTTGTTCATACAGATGTGTGTGGTCCTACGCCTACAAGGTCATTAGGTGGTTCTCTTTACTTTGTCACTTTCATAGATGATGCTACTAGAAAAGTTTGGTTATATCCTATCAAAGTGAAGGATGAGGTATTCCCTACTTTCAAAAAATGGTTTGCTTCAGTTGAGACTAAAAAAGGGACTAAGCTTAAGCATTTATTCGGATAATGGGGGTGAGTATACCTCACATGAGTTTAGCCTTTTCTATTAATCTAGAGAAATTTGTAGAGAATTTATAGCTCCTTATACCCAATTACAAAATGGTGTAGCTGAAAGGATGAATATAACTATTCAAAATAGAGTAGTTTCTACGATACATCATGCAAACCTTTCACAAGGCTTTTGGAAAAAAGTAGTATTGACTATAGTTCACATGATTAACCTTTCACCTAGTACTTCCAAAGGTCTAAAAGTGGCACAAGAGTTATGGACAGGCAAGCCACCATATTATGATCATCTTCGAGTTTTTGGATGTGAATCATATGTTTGTATACCCAAGAATCTGTGAGGCATGTAAGGAAGCATTGTGGCTTTCTCATCTTGCTTGTGATATTGGTTTACCTCATCATGTACCTCGTTTTCTCAGTGATAGTCAAAGTGCCATTGTGTTGGCTAAGAATCCAATCTATCATGCAAAGACCAAGCACATTGAGGTGTGATATCACTTCATTAGAGACTACTTAGCCATAGAGTGCATTATTCTTGAGAAGGTTCATACTCGAGATGATGCTGCAGATGCTTTGACTAAAGCTCTACCACAATATAGCTTTCGATACTGTTGTCACTTGATGGGGGTTACTTGATTCATGATCTTACATAGTTATTTGTATCTTATGTAACATGCCCACCATGTGGGAGGTATAGTTTGTATACTTACACTCAGGTATTCTTGATCATTCTTTATTTTTCTCCCATAGTCACTTTGGCCATATTGGCCTTTAGTGGGAGATTCTTACCGTTAGTGTCCATGTGAAAGACCAAATGGCCATTGGACATTTTTGTATATGATTTTTAATAAAGCATATAATGGTATGGTGTGTCACAGACTTGAAGTTTGACCACATTTGTATGACCTAAGAAATCTGTGTGTCGTGGTCTGCGTACTATGTGTGTTTTGTGTACTCTGCACGCCTTGTGCAGAGTACTGTGTGTAGTGTCGGAGTTGGGATTTCTAAAGCAAGGGTATCATTGCCGAGCTCTCAAGAAGGAGAGTTCAGCGTGGTGCATCGCCATCGAAATACTTCAATTTACCCATTATTCTACTAGATATCGCAAAGGAACATAATGGGTGAATGAGTTTTGAGCTCCCTCGTCTTCCTTTCTAAATTCCTCCCAAACTTCCTAATTTCTCCTTGAAGCTTTTAAAATGAGTGTTGACGAGAAACGTACCTCTTTCTCCTTAGCTTTTTGTAACAATGTTTGGGTTGCTTGTAGATTCCTTCTAGGTCACCCCACGTGATGTAGAATTCTCTCTCTTTGATTTCAACCAAATGATTCCTTTGATTTACCTTTCTTATTTCCATTTTTGTTTTAATTATGTGATATCATTAATGTGATAATTATCCATCCCTATGAAGCTCTTGAAGGTAATGCTTCCCTCCTAGGTTACTCTCTCTACACCTATGCAACTCGAATCCAAAGTTCATTAGATATTGTACAAAGATAGTTATGGAATCCAATGAATTAAAATTAGACTTTAAAATGAACCTATTGCAAGTTATTTATGGTTGGATACTCTCACAGTGAGTACAACGTCACCAAGATGGACTATCTTGACTATCTCTCTTTTGCCAATACACAAAGACACATGTACACTATTTCACATTTTACTAAAAGAATATGTGGAGAAAAAACCCAAGGCTTGACACACTTATAATGTACTATAAGATGTTTCCAATGAGTCTAATATAAAAAAATGGAGAACCATAGTAACTCAAAGAAAAAAAACAATTCTATCATTAAAAAACATGTAATGGATAATGAATCTTGAAGAAAAACTAAGCGCGCAAACGGCTTTCTTGAGAAAACATGCACACAATGAGAAACAAGAATATGGCTTAGAAAACTTGTGTGAACACACAAAATGACTAAGAAATAAGCTAGATATGACCTCTTGAAAGGTGTTTCTAAACTTTGGGAGGTAGGCATCGATCAAATTTCACCTAATATTCTTTGGGTGATTTTTTTTTCTTTGATTGAGATTAATGAGGTTGTTTGTGGAGAGATAATTTGGATCCAAGTTTTCATTTGATCGGCTGACTCTATTCTTTCAACTCAAGTCCAAAATCTCTAATGTTTTTTTTACAATAAAAGGAAATTCAACAAGAGCCTACTCTCCTCAACTTTAATTAAAATAAAGGAAACAATTGTATAGGTGAACATGTCTAGCACCCATGGGACCCCCAAATCCCACAAAGCAAGGGAAGAACATACAAAGTTAGAGGGTTTTGCAAAGGAGGTTGATAACCGTCTCGTCCCCCTCATGTGGGGCCCACTTGGATTTAATCTTGTTCTTCTCAAGGAAAAACACTCTATGATGTCTAAAAGGTGGGGGCTTCTTACAATTGGAAATTCTTTTGCCTATGAGGAAAAGTGATTTCTCGATAGCCCATTCTTTAGGAGGGTTTCCAAAATTGGCACCATGCCTCTCTCTCTCTCCAAATCTTTGAGCGGGTCTCACCTCTTATAGCATTCCTCAATGATGAGGAGTAGCCAATCACCTCACCCAATAACACTCGGTTGCACCATGACGGAACCCCACAAATTTGGTTAGCCTTTATATTGTTCCAGATTCCCTGGTGGAGGATTTGCCACATGAGCACCGACTTTTTTATCTTGATGAGGGGGTGCCAGATAGACATGAACTTCATATCCCATCGCAAGACCGTCCAAGTAAGACATCACTTTTGATAAAGTACGTGGTAAGATAGTCCAACTTCTCCTTGATTCTAGGAATTTTGTTCAGGCTTTTGCCATTGTGCCATTTAAGACCCTCATGGTGTGGAGGGTCCTATCCGATGAAGCGTTGGGTTTTTGAGCATTCCCAAATGATGCATCTGCTCTGCAAAAGGATCCATTCTTCGTAGTTCACTCTTATTTTCAGATTGATATCCTCAATTCTGATCCATTGGCCAGTTTCTTGGTTGCAGAGGTGTTCCAAATACCCAAACCCCTTGTTCTAGTTTGGAGGTTCTAGGATTCCACACCTCTGATGCCCTTGATAAGGAACTAGATCGAATCATTATGTCTGATGTCAGCCACCCATTTCCAATCTCTAATGTTGGAGCTTGATATATGAACGAGATTTATTGGGACTTTTTGGAACTACATCAGTTAGATAAATGATTGGTCTAGACAAGTTGTTAACAAGATCAATATGAAGATAACCTTAGTATTTAAAATATGAATTCATAGACCTTATATGTCTATCTAGGGATTAACTTTTATGTCTGGGAGACATCAGAGTTTAAGGCCCTTGCAAAAGGCTCATGGGATAGTCCAAATATGTTGGAGTACAAACTCACATGAAGTAGAGTATTATGAAGCAATAGATGATGTTGAAGGAAACAAACATGAATGAGAAGAAGGTGCCAAACAAGGCATATGGATGAAGATGGAACCAATGGGGGCCTAAATTTTCCACATTATGCCCCATTTTACATTTAAAAATCACTTTTAAGATTATATATTAGCTTTATTTTTGTAAATATCCTTCACATATCTAAAGGCCAATGAGTAACGAAGCCCTTGTAGTGATAGCCTAAGCCTCTATAAGTTTCCTATATTTTTTAGAACATTAATCAAAGTGTGCATGAGGGTTTATGATTGTTTTTTAATTAGGAGAGACATTAAAATGTGGAAAGGGCCATTGTTCTAGATATTCTATAGAAGATAATGGGCCGGTCTTACTTTGTGGGGTTTTCTTGGGTTGTATCCTTCTATGCTTCTAATGAAGAGAATATCTTGGAGTATCCTTGTGTGTGAAAGAGGTTGCTTGTCTGCATGCTTGCTTACATGTGTGTGTGTCTCCTTGCTCATTGTGTTGCGATCTTGTGGAGGTCTTTATACCATCAATAGTCATCTTGGACTAAATGATTTATTTTTCGTGGATGCTACACTTGATGCCCGCTTGAGTTCATGAGAACTTGGAGTGTTCTATGATATAACACATAGGCACCATTGTGAGTGACCAAGCTCATCAGTCACTATGTTAGATAGTTTGCATTTCACAAGTTTTTTGCTTCTATAACCTCTTTTTCATCTAAGTCAACATGTTTGAGAGGATTCATGTCAAATTCTTCACTCATAATCACTTTGTAGGTAGGTTTAGGATAGGTTTAAGGCAAGAAAAATCACGAAAAAATCAGAAGAAAGTTCATCTTCTTCACTTTCTTCTTCTTCTTCTTCAAAATATTAGCTCTCCATTTTTATCCATTTTCCCCTCACTTGCCTGTTGATTTCCCTCCATTTTCTATTTTTCCATAGCAAGTGCACTCCATATTAGCACTTCCATATTAGCACTTTTGTGTATTTGTTACATAGGTTGCTGCTTCATTTCAAGTGTTGAATGACTTCATGACTCTCATAAGTTCTTGACATTCAGTTTTGGGGGTATTTGGATACACACAGACTAAGAAAGAGAGTGTTGGGACAAGTTTTTGGCTACGGAGGTCTCAGGAAGGTTTTGTGTGGATGGGATGCTTCTGATAGAAATACGTGGAGCAATATAATTTTTTAAAGGAATTAGAAAAGAAGCACAAAAGAACGAAGTAGAAGTTGTGTGGTTGATGGTTGATTCCACAACCATTCATTGTTGTATTTGTCTATTGTCGAAGGTTGTGCAAGGAGAGGGTATGGATGGCCATAAAGATAAGAGGTGAAAGGTGTTGTGGTGGTTGGGGGAGGGGGCTGTTTGACAAAGCCATAGATGTGGGTGATGCATTGAGCTAGGCCGGTATCTCTTTTGTGGTTGCATTGCTTTACCATCAACTTGATGCTTTGAAAGAGCTGTGACAATACCATAAGCCATTTGTCCAAACGGGTGTGGTGTAGTGGTATGCTTTGAATGTCATGCGGCAGAATGCCTGGGTTCAAGTTCCACTCCCTGAACATTTCAAGTTTCTTATACTCTCAAAAAAAAAAATCATAAGGCATTCCAATCATCTTTGCACATTGATGCAATAGAGAACACCACTGGAAATCTGGGTATAAGCATGTAGGTAACAATGGATGCTCTACCTCAAGATCTAAGGGATAAAATGGGGAGAGCCCCCCACCTATAATTTAGGAGAAGATGTAGACCCGGTATATAGTCAAAGACGTAAATCAAGAGCCCGTAGGTAGTGTATACTCCCTTAGCGGGGCACATGCATCTTTCATCCATTCACCTGATTACACTTTTCGGGTGATCGAACAGAGATTTGAGGGCACTTGCGAGTATGGTGAAAGCTCCCACGACTTAATCTAAGGGCACATGCAACGTCAAACTTTTATCTCACTTTCTATAGAATAATGATCGATTCTATTCTATTTTTAGTCATTGGGTGACCGAACTGGAAAAAACAGAGGGATGATAGTGCGTTCAAGTCACCCCTTCTTTCACCGTACAGGTCAGCAATGACACTTTCCACCCTACGGCCAAACTTCTGATCGCCGATCATCCATGTCCCCTCCCTATCTATATGCAGATCCGTTCAGGATAGAGGCGAATTCCCCATCAAAGCTATTCCGCATTTTGGGTGCATGTAGAGAGCAAACTTGCCATGCAGGCAGCCAGTGGCATTCGGAAGCGAGCAAATATATGCACATGACAATGAATAATGTAATCTGAGACGGATGCACCATCCAAACTGACAGTGTTCCCATGCCGCAAGTTCTGTTGGAGGAAGGAGGAAGGAAGCCGCCATGGTGGGCGTTAGATAACCGCGGAGAATATGAACGGTGATAATTCCTTCTACACAACGCAAGAAGACGCTTTGAGTGTTCTATTGGCTGATAGTGCGCCCCTTGCGCACGCTCCATTGGAGCAGGCGAGGATGCCGCGATGGTGGGCATAGACAGAAAGGGGAAACATCAAAGTTTAGAACAGGTCTCCTACCGGTGTAGATTTGAGAAGCAAGATAGAGAAGGGCGTAAGACACCAAGTCGGTCACAGATAAGGGCCTGAGGAGGTGGAAGGGAGCCAGCAACAGAGATGGCATGGAGTCGAGGTGTCTGGAGACAATCATGTAAGGTCAAAAGGCCATCAGATGTGGAAGAACAGAGAATAAATCATTGCAGAGATGAGCTCCGTGTTTGTAGTGTAACAACTCTGTTAAACTACCTGGAAACATTATCTCTTCTACTGGAGAACAGATCTCATAGGGAAAACATGGAGATGAATGATGATGTAAGAGCACTATGATGATGGGATCTGAAAACGTATATGATAGCATGCATATCATGTATATATTTGAACTGAAGTGTTTGAACGCATGCTTCTGTAACACCAAAGAGTTGATGGACAACTTCCATGGAGCTTCACGGAACTACTGATTAGTCCATGTCTTCTGTCTTTGAAGAGCAGAGCTGATGGACATAGCTCCCATATTATGTACCTATGTCTCCCTAACAGATTTCTTTAACTCCTGTTTTTCCTCTTATTTTTCAAGGAAACAGGAAAATACCTTTTTGTTGCAAGAAAATAAAGTACATGATTCCCATGGAGCTTCAGGAAACTACTGATTAGTCCATGTCTTCTGTCTTTGAAGAGGAGAGTTGATGGACATAGCTCCCAAATTATGTACCTATGTCTCCCTAACAGATTTTTTAAACTCCTGTTTTGCTTCTTCTTTTTCAAGGAAACAGGAAAAGACCTTTTGTTGCGAGAAAATAAAGTGCATGACTCCCATGGAGCTTCAGGGAACTACTGATTAGTCCATGTCTTCTGCCTTTGAAGAGCAGGAGAACACTTGACATGATTGAAAGGGCTGCCATGATAAGTTTGACTTCCACAATTATTTTTCCAGCATCAATTCAACAATTATGCTGTAAATGAAATAAATTGAACTATTGTGAGGACCTACTCCATCAGCAAAGGTGATTATGGATCTAATGTAATTGTTTGATCAATTCAATCATATAGATTACGACAAGCTCAGCATGCATCCTATTCTGATGGGGGAAAAACAACATGATGTATTAACATCAAAGGGCCCCCCATCCCAAGAATTAATCCCTCATGTAGGACACATGTTATATAGAACATCAAGAAACTACATTTCTCATACTATAAGATAGTTAATTAAGACAATACTGATATGTCTAATGATAAGAATGTCTCATAATATACAGGCACTGTGCATATTTTAAGAATACTTTAATGTTGATATGCCAGAAAGTTGCTAGGCAGTAAATATCAATGAGGAATATGTGCTCATACAAATACTTTATTTGAGATTCTCTTAACAGTTTCATGTTCTCCTCATTGATAAAGACACTCATTCTGTAGAAAGCAAGAGTGGGTCAGTACAAAAATATCATCCACATCTTTTAATGACAAAGCAAGAAACAGTAAATGCTATTAGGACTAGCTAATCATGATTTTTCTGTGTGTTACTAATCTATCAAAATATGTTATTTTAAGGTTCCTCCTAATCTTCAACTAAATAGTTATAAGATTCTGGTAGGATTATAAAAGCTCGAAAAGGGCCGAGATTTCATATTCAAGGCTAGATAATACAGGGCAATGTTGGTTTCATGTTTTTCCTTATTTTTTAAGCTTCATCAATGTATAATTTAAAATTATTTATCAGCATTTCTTGGTTGTTTTAAAATTAGGATTCTGATACCAAATTTGAGATCTACCAATATTTTGCTTACGACTTCATTCTAATTTTTTGAATAGCGTTATACTAATGATTTTAGCAATACACACTTCTCTAGAGCCCTAGCATTTATTCTCTAGTTCTGTTTTGATGCTTAACCTAGATGTCTTAAGGGAAAAACAGCTTCTCCGTTGTATATCATTCCAAGCCTACTCTATTTTGTCTGATTTGTATGGAATGATAAATAACGGAGAGGATTCTTAACATAAAAGTGTAGAATTATCATAAGATCATGAAAGTTGTTACATTAGATGACAATATAGATGAGAAATACAATACCCCAAAGTAGATCGAATCAAAGAACTAAATTTATAAACAAAAAAGAGGTATGAAACATGCACTTTAGGTCTCAATGAGAAAAACTGACATCAGATTAAAATTTCGAAATTATTTGATCCACAAAGTGAAGCCTAGAATTTAAAGCATATGCATGCCATGGGATCCCACGAATGAAGGAAGGTTCCCAAATGGCCTCTGCAGCCCTAGTATTAAGGTTAAGTGGGGAAACGACCCAAAAATGATCCAAAAGTACAATATTGTTATGGAGACTAGCTTTTGAGTCCATGTAGCAATCTAGAAAATCTGATGAGACGTTACATCTATCCAAATGGGCCTTAACAAGGTTAGCACAAATGTTAAGATTGGAAAGGAATTGGCCATCGCTGAACTTAGTTAGGCCAAGATGTAGCCTTATGAGATCCCCTCTATGGCTCTTTGGAATGCCATTAGAAGCAAAGCTCTCTAGAAAATTTGGAAGGAAAAATGCACAGCCTACTTAGGCAATCCTCCTATAGAATGGTCCCTTAAAAAGCCCTTGAGGGCCTTGGTAGAAGAGTTGGTAATTGTAAAAGCTCTCTTCCCCTCAAGCACAGTAGGGTGTGTGTTCTTGAACATAATAAGTTGAAAAGCAAATGGATCCCTCATGAAGAGAACGAAAAGGTTATTGGCTTTCTTTGTATATCTCTCTAATCCTCTTGTATTTTTTTCCTTGTTTTTAATTTATAACAATTTTGTCAAAAAAAAAAGGGTCTTGTAAAGGAACAATTATGCTAAGTGGCTATTATCTCTTCTAGTGGAAAACAGATAACAGAGGAAAAACATGGACACACATGATGATCTACGACCAATGTGGCAATAGGATCTCAAAACATATACGAGAGCATACATATGATGTAGATAATGTGTAAACACATACTTCTGCAAAAAGACAAAGAGTTATCCAGCGGGCATGGTTTAGCGGATGTGCCTTGTACTCCTAGGCAGATGGCCAGGGTTCAAGTCCCACCTAGGGCTGGATGCCTCAAAGTTCCCCAAGATGGTTGCCTCCTTACTAGGTCGGGTGTGTGTGTCTTTCCAATTCATAAGAAAAAAAAGGACAAAGAGTTGATGGACTCTCAATGAGTTGATGGGCATAGCTGCCTTATTGGGTCCCTATGTCTCCCTAGAACACAATCTTCTTTCTCCTGTTTCTCTTCTTCTTCTTGAACGAAGCACCTAGTACAACTCAGATCCAAAACAACCACATTACTCATCAGTGGGGCCACCCTACCATCACGCAGCGCACTGACCTCACCATCTCTGATCACTACCCGATCGTTATCACTTTTCAACCTGCCAACAAGGTCCGCAAGGCTCCGTGGTTCCATGCCAACGCTGCCACCTTCTCTCTCCCCTCCGTCCATCAAGAGATTGCCGATGTGTGGAAGGTGGCGTTCGCCTCTGGCTTGGCCCCAGCCAAGTGCTGGAGAAGCGCGGTCGACAAGTCTCGTAAGATCATGATCAGAACTAAGAAGATGCTCGAGACTGTGCGACGGGCTCGTAGGGAGGCTCTCTACCACAGACTCTGGCGGCTTGAGGAGGAAGTGAACAAAGGAAAACACCAAGCCCAGAAAGGTCTCCGAAAAATCAGAGCGGTGTTTAGATACGAGGAAGAAATACAAAGGAAAAACTTGCAAATTTTCTTCAAGGAGTGGTGGGCTGGCAAAGCCGACAAACCCACCAAAGAGATGTGCCGTATCCTTAAAAGGAAACACAACCGAGATTCGATCCCCCTACTGCTAGATCCACACGGCAATGTATGCAATTCGGAAGAAGATAACTTTGGCATCATCGAAGGGCACTTCACGAGACTCCTGGGAACCTCGAACCCCCTCTCCCACCATAGAAGGGACTGTATGGCTGCAATTTCTAGGGTTTCCCCCCGGAGGATACCTCCCAACCTCTACTCCCTGCTTCATGCCCCTATCTCTGAATCAGAAATCATTGAGGTCATTGATGCCCTCCCTCTCGGTAAAAGCCCGGGACCAGACGGACTCACCAACGAGTTCTTTAAATCCTTCAAGCTGGTGGTTGCCACCCCTCTTCGGATGGTTTGGCAAGAAGCGCTAAAGTTTGGTGCTCTTCCTTCTTGTCTAAATAATGGAATTATCAAGTTGATACACAAGAAGGGGGAAAAGAACAGAATCGAGAACTGGCGGCCTATTACGATGCTCCAAACAGGATACAAGATCATCGCCAAAGTCATTGCCAACAGAATCTCGTGCCATCTGAGATCTTGGCTAAGTGAGGACCAAAAAGGCTTCATCAAAGGCAGGTCTATCCTGGAAACCATTATGGATATTTGGGAAGGTATTCAATTTGCAAATGAGTCTAATCAAGATGTGGTTTTCCTCAAGATCGACTTTGACAAAGCCTACGACAGGCTGGAATGGGACTATATTCTGCAGTCGCTTCAAGATCTTGGATGTAGTCAGAAATTCACCAAGATGATCGCGACCCTTCTTGGAAACGCAACGACCCAAATTAATGTGAAGGGCAAACTTTCGAAGGCGATCCATCTTAGAAGATCTATTAGACAAGGGTGCCCTCTGGCCCCCCTTCTGTTTGCCATCGCCACTGAGGGGCTGAGCAGACTGGTAGCGCATCATGTGGAGGCTGGCAATATCAAAGGCCTCCGGCTGCCTCACGACCACAGTCAAATCATCATGAGACTATTTGCCGATGATATGAACGCGTTCGTTCACAATGATAATACCAGCCTGGAGACTTTCTGGAGGTGTCTTGCTACCTTTTGTGAGGCCTCTGGATCCAAAATCAACCACTCTAAGACCGCCTTTAGGGCCATTGTGGGACATCATCCTGGCCTTCTCATTGATCATGGCTGTCAAATCATTCCGCAGGGCCAAATCTTTCGTCTTCTTGGAATCCCATTGGGGTTTGGCGTCTCTATGGAGCAGTGATGGAACTGGGTGTTGGCCAAACTCGAAAACAAGCTTAACTATTGGAAAGGTATGCAAATCAATCTTGCTGGGCGTGCGATGGTTATCAACACGTTCCTCCTCTCTTCTACCATCTATTTCCTTTCTTGCTGGAGACCGAATGAGCAAGGCCTGTCCAAAATGAGTAGTATTTGTAGAAACTTTCTTTGGACGGGCGATCACAACAGAAGGGGGGTGCCTAAAATCAAATGGGCCATCTGCACTAGCCCCAGAGATTGCGGGGGGCTTGGTATCCTGGACATCGGGTGTATGGCTAACAAACTGGCAGCCAAATGGATGATTAAGGCTTGGTGCAATCGGGAGGCCTCGTGGGCCAAGCTGATCTTCAGAAACAAGAATGAGTTGGCTCTCATGGGGTTCCCAAACTGGAAGAATCTCGACATCATGACCCTGCTATTCTCCCCGATCCCTGTCTTCCCGAAAGGCTCTAATCTCGTGTGCTCCCTTTGGAAGGGCTGGAATAAAGTCAAAAGCTTCACAAGAATTAGTGAGGACTGGAAGTGGGCGGCCGGAATCAGACAAAACGACTCTATCTGGTTCCCGATTCATGGCATCCGGAGTGTGGAGTCATGGAACATTCAAAATGCCAAGAGATTATGGAACAAAGGATTCAAAAAATGGAAACACCTCTGGAAACATGACACCAACAACTGGATCAACTTCGAGGATATTGATCCTTGCAAAAACATCTCCTTCGAAGAATGGAACACTTTGCAAAGCAGATGCCTCGCATGGGATCGTCACAAGACTCGCCTTCTCATGGGACACGATGCACCGAACCCGCTTGGTCTCAAATGGCACAATGGAAACAAGCTACTCAAAATCCCGAACATCAAAGAAACGGCTGACCACCAGATCAGCCTCAACAAGAAGTGGTGCCTGTCTTGGACGCGGCTTCGGTGGGACATGAAATTCATGGGTATCTGGCACCCCCTTATCGAGATCAAGAAGTCTGTCCTCTTATGGCAAATTCTGCATCGTGGAATTTGGACCAACCATAAGGCTAGCAAACTTTGTGGGATCCCTCCTTGGTGCAAACGCTGCCACCGGGCTATCGAAGACGTCCCACACATCTTCCTTACCTGCCCCAACTCCTACAGAATCTGGCAGACGGTTAGAAAGAAAATCAGACTTCAAAACCAGCTTAGTTGGAAACAAGTCCTTTTGGGAGAAGCGATCGGCTGCTCTGCGACACTCTGGAACGCCATCAGAGGGGAAGTCTTGTGGAAAATTTGGCGGGAGAGGTGTGCTCTCAACTTCGGCGATACCCCCAGGGAGTGGTCGATTGAGAAATCACTATTCCTCCTTGGCAAAAGGATTGTCAACAGTAAGAAATCCCCCCCCTTCAGGCACCATCAAGTCCTCATTTTGATCAACAACAAGCTCAAACCCAAGTGGGCCCCGCATGAGGGCGATGAGAGGGTGATTAACCTTCTATGTAATGCAACCTAGAACTCATTTAAGCTTCCCCTGCTTTGTGGGATTTGGGGGGTCCCGTGGGCACTAGTCCCCTTCTATTGTACCTTTGTTTCTTAATTTAATTCAAGTCCGGGAGAGTAGGCTATTGCCGAACTTCCTTTATAAAAAAAAAAAAAACACTTGCATGACTCCAATCATCCCATGGATCTTCAGAGAACTGCTGAGTAGTTCATGTCTTTTGCGTTTGAAGAGGAGAATGAAGTACATGACTCCCACATTCATCCCATGGATCTTCAGAGAACTGCTGAGTAGTTCATGTCTATTGCGCTTACAGAGGAGGACAACACTTGACACGATTGACAGGGTTGACATGATCAATTTGACTTCCAGAACCATTTTTTCAATACTAGTTCAACAAATATATGCTGTAAATGAAATAAGTTGAACTCATATGAGGACTTACTTTCTTCTTTTACCCACGCTTTTCTTCTTTAATATGAAGCCGCTTCCATCCTACATGATGGATGTCCTTAGGAGATGAATTCTGTTCTCCAAATCTTTCATTGTGTGTTTGGTTCCTCTGCATACATGCATAATAAAAAGATCAAGAAATAACCCCCATCCAAGGAATGAATACCTCATGGAGAACACATTGTATAGACGAATGTCTCCTACCATAAAATAGCTATTGAAGAAACTTCTCATATGCCTAATTGTAAGAATGTCTCATATTATATAGGCACTATGCATAGTTTAAGAATGCTTTAATGTTGATATGCCATAAAATTGCTAGGAGTACATGTCGATGAGGAACATATGCTCTATATATACAAATACTTTATGTAGTGAGATTCTCTTGAAAGTTTCGTGTTCTCCTCAATGAAAAAGACACGAAAAGTAGAATGCAATAGTGCTTTGATATAAAAGCATCATCCAAATTCCTTTTTTTTCTAAAGAAAGTTTGGCAATAGCCTAATCTCACAAACTTTCATTAAGAGGAATAACAATTGTACAAGTGAACAGGCTTAGTACCCATGGGACCCCCCAAATCCCACAAAGTAGGGGTCACTTGAGACTTACTAGAAGACATTACAAAGAAGGTTGATAACCCTTTCGTCCTCCTCATGGGGGGCCCACTTGCTTTTTATCTTGTTGTTCTCAAAGAGAAACACTCTATGATGTCTAAAAGGGGAGGGGGGGCCTCTTACAACTAGAAATTATTCTACCTAAAAAGAAAATAGATTTTTCAATCGAACATGGCACACCTCTCTTTCTAGATCTTCCACATTCCTTAATGACAAATAGAACATTGTAATTATTGATCAACAATTATGTCTTATATATATATATATATATATATATATATATATATATATATATATATATATATATATATATATATATATATATATATAAACACACACACATATATATATATATATATATATATATATATATATATATATATATATATAGAGAGAGAGAGAGAGAGAGAGAGAGAGAGAGAGAGAGCGGAAGTTCAAATGAGGCCTAGAATCGCTTGATTGAATTAATAAAGGAACACAATATTACAATGAAGGGCCATAGTGCTCACAGGTTCCCCCGTATCCCACAAAGCACATAAAGTATTGGACATGGCCATGAAGCTGCGAGTACACCCGAGGATTCTCATCACCCTCATGGGCTGTCCATTTACTTTTGATCTTGTTATTGGAGTCAAAGCATGGAACACTAAATACGATTAGGGCTAGTAAGCTATGATTTTTTGAGTGTTACTAAAGTATTAAAATAGATGATGATTATTATTATTATTATTATTATTATTATTATTATTATTATTTGGTTCCTTCTAGCCTAGTTCAAGTAAATAATTATAAGATTCCGGTAGGATTATAAGAACTCAAAAAGGGTCGAGATCTCATATTCAAGGCTAGATTAGAAATGGAAATGTTGTTTTTATATTCTCCCTTATTCAAACTTCATTATGGTATATTTAAAATTTTTATCAGTATTTTTTGTTTATTTTTAAATTGGGATTCTTATAATGAAGTTGAGAGCAACCAGTATTTCATTTACGACTTCATTCTAATTTTTTGAATAGCGTTACACTAATTATTTTAATCATATATATTCTCTAGAGCCGTAGCATTGATTTTCTAGTTCTATCTTGATTTTTGACCTAGGTATCTTAACGGAAAAACAACTTCGCCGTTATAAATTGTTTTAAAGCTACTCTATATGTGTATGATTTTCATGAACCGATAAAATAATGGAGATGGTTCTTAGCATTAAAGCGTAGAATTATCATAACACAATCAAAGTTTTTTATTACATGTCAATATAGATGATAAATATATAAGAAGAGAATTATGCAATGGAAAGGAATGTAGTAGGAGACTAGGGAAATTCTACAGCAAGAATCTCAAAATTTCTTAGTAAAATCAACGATAAGAATGATGGCATTACCCACATATTATCAAAGTTTCTTACTAAAATCAAGTACAATGAAGAAGGTTATAATGGGGAAATGACCTCAAAAAATGACCCAAAAGTAGAGTATTGTTATAGAGACTAACTTTTGAATCCATGGAGCAATCTACAAAATCTCATGAGATGGTTAACATAGTTGCTAAGATTGGACCACATATAAAGAACTATTGGTCTCTGAACTTAGGATCTCAAAACGTATATAAGAGCATACATACTTGGAATGAAATTTGTAAATATATACTTCTATAAAAGGCAAAGAATTGATGGACATAGCGCAGGTTGCATTTACTCGATCGAATAATTGAAAATATTGAATATTTTCATTTTATTTGGGTTATCCGAATTAACACTGAAAAAAATTGACACAAATGGTCTTTCGATCGAAATTTTGTTTGATCAAAAGTGCTTTTGATTGAAAACTTTTTAAATCGAAAGTGCTTTCGATCAAAAACCTATTTCTAACCAAATATGTATATATATATTTACATTCGATCGAAAATGTCATTCCGCACGTGCTGATTTGTTAGTCTATAGAGCTCTAATACTACCATTTCTTTCATAGAGGTCTTTCTTCACCATACCATTCAGGTATTGATTTGTTTTTCATTTATTGTTTATTTAATTGTTTCGTTCATTGTATCATGCATATGTATGATTTGCATATGCATCTCTTACATATGTCGTATTTGTATTTATATAATTAATTTTATGTTTTTTAATCATCAATTGTATACATGTTCGACTCGTGAAAGCATTTCTTACTTGTATACATTGATGAATAAAATTGAAAATAAACCACTATTGTGATTGTTTGACTCACTACATCGATTCTTGCTCTCACAGTAGTGTAGGAATGAACTATAGATCTATTGAGATTGTTTGAATCGCCACCTCGATTCCTACTTTCTCAATAGTATAGGGAGTGTATAGGGATTATTGTGATTGCTTGATTCTTTGACTCTTGCTCTCACAATAGTCACTCTCTTGAGCAGAATTAGTGTAGGTCACAAGGTGTATAGAAACTATTGTGGTTGTCTGATTTTTTGACTCTTACTATCACAATAGTTATATACAGTCATGTAACAAGACTCATACATAGTATAGTGAGTATATATGAACTATTATGAATGTTTGATTCTTTGACTCTTACATTCTTAATAGTTACATAGATTCACTTCAAGATTATAAATACACTTTCTATTTAATTATAAATCTACTTATCTAACTAACTATCCATATTCTATCATTTATCTACACAAGCTATTGATTTATCTATCCATACACTTATTGATGTATCTATATATATGTGTACTTACAATGTATTTGAGTATCTACCATTTTATTTATGAGAGTTATTTTTTATTATTGTTTTATGAATTAGATCTGTGTTGAAAGTTTTAATATCAGTTATGATAGTCTCATAGTCTATTTTCTATTTTTGCATAGATGGCAACAAAATAAATAAGCATGAGCAAAAAATTTTGGAAGATTTCATGTGCTCCTACATGTATGGAATGAGAGAAGATCAAATCACTCTAGCCATGGATATATTTAATTACAAAGATTTCATTGAGCAATTATATAGAACAACATATATGAACATTGAAGATAATTTGGTAGTGTGTCAGGTGGAGCACAGGTATTAGAGGAGAAAATGTCCAAAGAGCTTACTCATATCTTTGGACAAATCATCAAAGTAGCAAAGTCATCGGCATTGGATACCACCACAATGCCTGGATTCATTGACAAAATCAAATTTGTCGATTTACATTATCAGACAATGAAGAGAGGAAAGCAAGTGAGAATGGACACGATTGAACAAGGAGAGAGATCATCAATAGATCCAAATAAACAAGATACACATGTGCATATGGGAGGTCAAACATCGAATAATCTTTGTTTGCTCCCATATTCATCTATTCATTTAAAAAATGAAGCTCTCGTGGGGGAAGGACAATATGGAATGATCCATAAAATCAGAATAACCCACCCAAGATTCATCAACAAAGTATTTGCTGCCAAGTTATTCAAATTACATGGTGTTGACATACAAACACGAGAGAACGAAGCCATGAATGAAGCCATAGTTTTATCTGTTGCACACAATAGAATTATTACTCCATTTGGATTATCTAGGCACCATAGCCATGTCTTATTTTCAAATTGTGGAATGGTGGTATATTAGACATGTGGCTCGAGAACATGAAGGAGTACCTAAACGTACCAAGAAGCAGAGGTATTAAAGACATAGAAGGAGATATAATAACTATGAAGACAATCATTTGGAAGCTAATCAATGGATTGTTGCAAACAATAACATTTTTACACACTTGTAATATATCCCACAACAATCTCCATCCAAGCATCACTTTGTTGCATTTTGAAGCTTAGCATGCTTATGTCGGATTATGTGATTTTGGTAGAGCAACATATTTACCAACAAAAAAATATTTTCCAAAGCTACTTGATTTAGAAATATCGACTAGAAATTAGTGGAGTCGAAAGTACTAGGGAATTGCACCCGAATGTATTCCACTAGCCCTCCACCTTTTAATAAAAATCAGGAGACATTTACAATTTTAATACTCCTATTGCAACTCTTGAAATATATAGATTTAAATAGTTATCCCATTGATAGAAATGGGATTTACAAGTTCAAATATGCTTTAGAACTAGCTACTGAAAAAAGTATATAAAAAATAGTAGACGCACATGAACTACTTAGAGTATTCTCGAATCTAAATCGGTATGGTTTATGTTACACTTATGTGTTCCTCGAGTAGCTTTAACGTGAACCTTTTCCCTATACATGGGCACTTTTTACTCTAGTGCTGGCTAGAGGTTTTTTCCCCATGTTACCACATACTTGATACTCTCATATGTGGTGGTACTTTATACTTAGGGATATTATTCAGCTCTTACTTCAGTTCAATTTATCGATCAATAGAGAGAGCTATTCTAGCCATCGTCTTCTCCGTGTGTCTTGCTGCGTTTGTGCTCCTTGTGTGTGCTTCTTGTGTCTCTTGCACTTCTACACACACCCAACAGTGGTATCAGAGTAGGTTCAACTTCTTCTCAAGTTTCGGTTTTTTGCGTCGCGGCGTGCGCGCACTTTAACAGTGCAAATCGACTTCGGAGCATAGAAGTGTGAATTTCAGCAGGCCAGAGACATTTCCATCGGGTGCAGGTGCACTAGAGTTTTACCCCCATTTCAAAGCCATTTGTGCAGTTAGAATCGCAATCAGAGTGATGGTTTGTGAGCTGAAATTTCAGCACTCATTTCAACTTTCGTCGAAGTGAAGTTTTTGTCACATTCTTGTTCCTTAGTGAAATGGCGGGCAGCAATGACTTGTTTGGCATGCTTCAAGCTGAAGATAAGCTTGATGGGACCAACTATCCGATGTGGTCTTACATGATAAAGCATGTTCTTGTTGCAAAACAACTTTGGAACATAGCGGCGGATGTAGATCGAAGACCGGGAGGTGCTTCTACTTGTGGAGGTGATCATTTGGTGAGTGTATGCACCATTATGGCTCAACCCCAAGTGAATCCTAGTAGCCAGTATTGCTTGATAGAGTGAAGATATACCAACCACATTGCACAAGACTGCCCCTATAACAAACAAACAGTCAGACAGAATTACCCTCACCCATATCCACAACAGAGCAGATACCAGAACCAATACCCACTACAGCAGTATGCTAGGCCTCAAAAACCCTACCAACTACAATATCAGACCTAGCTAAGACCTCAACCAGTTCTAGCACATCAACCTTCTGCTCTTGACAATGTGATTCCCGTAAAGTATGCAACTGTAGAAGAAAATTTGAATAGAGCCATAGTCCCAGTAACTTCATTACTTTCAGAAAGTGACCCTAGTGACCATAGTTTTGACTCTACTCATGTTGACAGCCCCTAGGCTTACTACATGCAGTCACCTGAACATAATGAGTCCTACTATTGTGAAGAACCGAGTGAATCTAGTTGGGACCCTGAGTATGCAAATGTTATGTATGCAAACCCCAACTCTAGACCTCAACCTAGGCAGGTAAGACCCCCTCTTCCTAGAGGACCATGCTTCAGATGTCAGGGAGATCACCTCATTCGTGATTGCCCTATACTGCCCCTGCTCCGACCTGCTTTGATACCAAATGTTGGAGTTAGACGTCTGCGGAAGCACGCGAACAACACAAGGAAGAAGAAAAAGCTTGGAGCACAACACGCAATACTGAATGTATTACAAGAGAATGTACAAAGATAAGTAGCCCATTAGGGCAATAGGCATATATACAAGCCGGGGGAAAAAAACCTCCTAAAGTGGGAAAAAAGTGCCCCGACGGTCCTAGTGTGTTCACACACATCACTACCTAAATATATCAACACATTCAACTATCTGCTTGCATAAGCTATGGGGAGATCTATATAACCTTCATTCGTGGGTTGTGCTAACACACATCCTATGGCATAGTTGGATGCATCCACATGTACATGGAATGGCTTGCTCCAATCCGGGGTTGTCACCTTTGTTGCAATGGTTGGAACCGAGTTAAAGCTGTATTCTTTAACGTTAGTCCAAATGTGTTATATTGCGTAAACATGTCTTCTACCTACTCTGCTCGTAGCACTTGCTTAAATTCCGCAACATGGTCATAGGCATCTCCTGTCCCATCAAAATAGTTTTTCATGGATTTTAGTAATTGAGTGGGTCTTGGTACCCTTGGGTGTTCGCGTGGTCTAGGTAGAGGAAAATCATCTCTACCACCTAGTATTCTAGGTTCCCTTTGTCTTTCCACTCTATTGGTCTCTGTGGTTGTTCTATCTCTCCCTAAGGGATGAGTGAAACTTACTTCCGGTCTCTCTTTGTTCTTCTCTCTTTGATTACCATGGGCTGAGGATGTTTCAGCACCTTGATGGCTCATGTTTACATTTGCTCGAGATGGAGGGAAGACTAAATTGTATCTCCATGTGTAGGTATTTCTTGTGTGGTCTAGTACTACAAATACTCGTTCTGAAGTCTCATCCAGGTATACAACCTTTCCAGGTGTATCTGGGTCCTTAAATTCGTAGATCATGATGGAGCCTACCTCACTAGGTTGTTCCATTATGTACCTCCAAAATGCTTCATCTATCTCTTTGTTTACGAATAATTCTATGCTTCTGTTATCCTGAGGGATCCACTCGGGGATTAGTACTATTGTTAGTACAGATTTCCCTCTAGGCGTCCTAGGTTCTTCTCCTACTGGTTCTTTCCCTTGGGCTTTCGCTTCCATCTCTAGCTGAATTACACCAAACTCATTCGTATTATTTGGCTGAGTACTTATGATGTACATTGTTCCTTCTTTGTCTATGTACGCATCTCTCTCAAATTTCACCACTGGACGTTCCAATCCAATGGGTTGATTAGGATTGTGCATTTGCACCACTTGTCTTTGCAAACCATCCTCATAGATGCGAGCACCTAAGCGATTGGTTTGGAGAAATTCTAATTGAGTTCTATAGGGTCCTTTGGGTTTTTCCAAATATGCTATGTTTGACCCTCCTTCCTGGTCTTTCTGTGCTAAAAGCCATTTCTGATTCACTCGTATCTGAGCTCAACTCGTAAGGGTAGCTATTCAGTTGTTGTGCCCACGAACATGCAGTAGTTCCTACACTTGCTTCTGATGATCTAAGTCTTGGTCGGTCTGACTTACCTATATTCTTGCTCAATCTAAGGTTCATGAATTTACTTCGTGACACTCTCTGATCATCAATGTTTGTTGTTTTTAATTGCTTGGTTCTCTTTTAATTTCTTCAGATTCTTGTCTTGTATCCAATGTATACATCAGGAATCGACTTTCCGTGGTACTTTTGAGTTCTCGTTCCATGAGACTTTAATTCTTTCCTTTAGGTTTCCTTATCACACACCTTACTTTAATCTTGGACTTGAAGAACTTAATCTCTTCAACTTGATGCATTCCTATCGCCGTTAATCCACAATGCTACTGTTTAGCCTAAGCTAATAATTGACTGAGGGGTTTGAGTATTCTTCCAACCTCTAGTGCTGGCTAGAGGTTTTTTCCCCATGTTACCACATACTTGATACTCTCATATGTGGTGGTACTTTATACTTAGGGTTATTATTCAGCTCTTACTTCAGTTCAGTTCATCGATTAATAAAGAGAGCTATTCTAGCCATCATCTTCTCCGTGTGTCTTGTTGCGTTTGTGCTCCTTGTGTGTGCTTCTTGTGTCTCTTGCACTTCTACACACACCCAACACTGGTATCAGAGCAGGTTCAGCTTCTTCTCAAGTTTCGGTTTTTCGCGTTGCGGCGTGCGTGCACTTTAACAGTGCAAATCGACTTCGGAGCATAGAAGTGTGAATTTCAGTAGGCCGGAGACATTTCCATCAGGTGCAGGTGCATTAGGGTTTTACCCCCATTTCGAAGCCATTCGTGCAGTCAGAATTGCCATCAGAGTGATGGTTTGTGAGCTGAAATTTCAGCACTCATTTCAACTTTCGTCGAAGTGAAGATTTTGTCACATTCTTGTTCCTTACTGAAATGGCGGGCAGCAATGACTTGTTTGGCATGCTTCAAGCTGAAGATAAGCTTGATGGGGCCAACTATCCGATGTGGTCTTACATGATAAAGCATGTTCTTGTTGCAAAACAACTTTGGAACATAGTGGCAGATGTAGATCGAAGACCAGGAGGTGCTTCTACTTGTGGAGGTGACCATTTGGCGAGTGTATGCCCCATTATGGCTCAACCCCAAGTGAATCCTAGTAGCCAGTATTGCACGATAGAGCGAAGATACACCAACCACATCGCACAAAACTGCCCCTATAACAAACAAACAGTCAGACAGAATTACCCTCACCCATATCCACAACAGAGCAGATACCAGAACCAGTACCCACTACAGCAGTATGCTAGGCCTCAAAAACCCTACCAACTGCAATATCAGACCCAGCTAAGACCTCAACCAGTTCTAGCACATCAACCTTCTGCTCTTGCCAATGTGATTCCCGTAAAGTATGCAACTGTAGAAGAAAATTTGAATAGAGCCATAGTCCCAGTAACTTCATTACTTTCAGAAAGTGACCCTAGTGACCATAGTTTTGACTCTACTCATGTTGACAGCCCCTAGGCTTACTACATGCAGTCACCTAAACATAATGAGTCCTACTATTGTGAAGAACTGAGTGAATCTAGTTGGGACCCCGAGTATGCAAATGTTATGTATGCAAACCCTAACTGTAGACCTCAACCTAGGCAGGTAAGACCCCTTTGTTTACGAATAATTCTGTGCTTCTGTTATCCTGAGGGATCCACTCGGGGATTAGTACTCTTGTTAGTACAGATTTCCCTCTAGGCATCCTAGGTTCTTCTCCTATTGGTTCTTTCCCTTGGGCTTTCGCTTCCATCTCTAGCTGAATTACACCAAACTCATTTGTATTATTTGGCTGAGTACTTATGATGTACATTGTTCCTTCTTTGTCTATGTACGCATCTCTCTCAAATTTCACCACTGGACGTTCCAATCCAATGGGTTGATCAGGATTGTGCATTTGCACCACTTGTCTTCGCAAACCATCCTCATAGATGCGAGCACCTAAGCGGTTGGTTTGGAGAAATTCTAATTGAGTTCTAGAGGGTCCTTTGGGTTTTTCCAAATATGCTATGTTTGACCCTCCTTCTTGGTCTTTCTGTGCTAAAAGCCATTTCTGATTCACTCGTATCTGAGCTCAACTCGTAAGGGTAGCTATTCAGTTGTTGTGCCCACGAACATGCAGTAGTTCCTACACTTGCTTCTGATGATCTAAGTCTTCGTCGGTCTGACTTACCTATATTCTTGCTCGATCTAAGGTTCATGAATTTACTTCGCGGCACTCTCTGATCGTCAATGTTCCTTGCTTTTAATTGCTTGGTTCTCTTTTAATTTCTTCAGTTTCTTGTCTTGTATCCAATGTATACATCAGGAATCGACTTTCCGTGGTACTTTTGAGTTCTCGTTCCGTCAAACTTTAATTCTTTCCTTTAGGTTTCCTTATCACACACCTTAATTTAATCTTGGACTTGAAAAACTGAATCTCTTCAACTTGATGTATTCCTATCGTCGTTAATCCACAATGCTACTGTTTAGCCTAAGCTAATAATTGACTGAGGGGTTTGAGTATTCTTCCAACCTCAAGTCAACTGCTTTGATTGCTCTGTTGCCCCAGAAGTGGCACTTCCTAAGCCCTGCATTCTTCACTGCCTTGCCTTGGTTGCCCTTGATAACCCTTGCTAGACCTGTAAAAATCCAATTTTTAGACCATTCTTCAAATTGATGATCAAGCACTTTAATATATACACCTTTAGGTCCTTGTCCAAATTTCAATACTCCCTAGCTTTTTTCTAGTCCCTACAACATCAACCTCAAATTATCCTATCTAAAAAAAAAATGTCTTTTTTTTTTGAAAAAAACAATTGAGGCCACGTAGAACTCATAAAGAGCTTTCTAACGAGCTATAAAGCTCAAAAAACGGGCTTCGGATGAAAAAGATATGAGCGTTCAGGTCCTCGGGGGTAAAATCTGACAATTAGGTTTTTCTTTCTCGATGAGCTTAATGATCCAAAAATTTGCTTCAATTAGCCTCAAATTTGCCCACAAAATGAAACCCTAATTTTTGCATTTGGGGTGGACAATCGCGATGGTCTGGGACCATCACGATGGCTCAGGTGAACCATCGCGATGGCGTGGTACAATCGCGATGGTCCAAAGGCGCGAACCGTCACGATGGTCTGATGTGAACCGTCACGATGGCATGAGTGAACCGTCGCAATGGTCTAATCGGCGAGCAATCGCGATGGTGTCGGTCAACGGTCAACGTAACCATCGTGATGGCGTGAGCCCATTGCAATGGTCACTGGGCACGATGGCTTGAGCCAATCGCGATGGTCCAATTTTCAAGGTGTCGTGATGGCGTACCTGGGACAATCGTGATGGCTGGATTGACATGTGGCAGATGAGTCGTCGCGATGGCATGAGCCAATCGTGATGGCATGGGGTCAACGGGATCGTCGCAATGGTTAGTGACCGTCGCGATGGTTCAAGTGAACCATCGCGATGGTGTGAGACCGTTGCGATGGTGTGAGACCGTTGCGATGGTGTGAGACCGTCGCGATGGTGTGACATCGTCACGATGGTGTGAGACCGTCGCGATGGTCCGGTCGAGCCGTCGCGATGGCACGAGCCAATCGCGATGGTGTGACACAATCGTGATCACAATCGTGATGGCGTGAGCCCGTCGTGATGGTCCACCAAAATATGAATTATTAAAATGCAACAATGGGTTTGTGTGTGCGCTGCTGTCGCCTATACGGTGGTGAACTCACTTACCAAAAATGCCAAACTTGGCAGACCATCACGATGGTCTGACACACACGACAGATTCTGATAGAAAGTGGATTTTTTACCTTTTGGAAGCTTTCCTGATGCTATGGAGCACTGTACCTGCAAGAAAACTCAAAAACACACATGCATATGCAAGCACAAAAGCTATCTCTCTCTCTCGCATGCACAAATGAGGGGGAATGGGTGGATATGGTGAATTTTTTGATTTTTTTGGAGTGGAAGAAGATGATGCAATGGTGAAGGAGGAGTGTAGGGGACATGAAAAACACAAAACACTAAGTAAAAACAACAACAAAAACTAAAATTTTTACCTTCCAACGCCACTTCTTGCTATACTCTTACCATCACACATTCGTCCTAGACTTGATCCCCGGCAATGGCGCCAAATTCGGTGTTGCTTTAGCACAATGGTGAGAACCATGTTAAGAAGCTCCACCTCCTTAATGTCAATCCATGGAAGAGATAGGAGTGATATGAAGATCATGAATGTGAGATGAAGTGAGAGTGAAGGTGAGAAGCATAGAGATGCACACACACATACACACACAATGAAGAGACAAGTAAGACACAATGGAAGGTAGGAAAATAGACCCTATTACTCAAGATCTCAATCACAATCTCAAAATAGCTCTAAGCTCACACCAACCAACACTAAGCAACCTCAAAAATGAGCTCTCTATCTCTTTTTATAGATTCTAGACTAGTTTTGACCGGTTTCACATCTAGTGACTGACATAGTTAAAAAATAGGTTCTAGGTGCTATTTGAAAGAGTAAACGGTGTCTAAAAAAAGCCAAAATTGGTAGGCTCATTCTACCTAAGCTCCTCAAGCTCGAGGACTCCTCGGTTTGCACAAAATGGAGCTACAAATTACAAAAAGGGGTTTTCTATGTTACATATGGTAAAAGAGTGATGAAAATCACTATTGGGTTTTTTTCTTTAAGTATTTATAAAACATATTTCTTTGAAAAATGATCCGACTGGCTCCCCACTACTTCTTTGTGATTTATCCTCACATGCTTCCATGCCGTCTATGCCTCTGGCTACTGTCAATTCGTCTTGCACTTATCCTACATAAAGTATATCCTTTAAGCAATTCGTCTTGCACTTATCCTACATGGCTCCAACTTGCATACTCTTATGCATTGTACCATATCCTATTTCAACATGGCATTTACATGATGGATAATTCATATTTGAAAAACATGAAGCATCATGATTAATATGGTTAGAGCAATACATACGATACATTGCTATTGCAATTTATCTTATTTTCTAAATTCATCATAAGAAAAGAATCATAATCATCAGTTTTACCTTCAATTGCATAATCTCCTTGGTCTTTCCCTCTTCTTGAGTAGCCTCTTCTTCAATTACCACCTTGAATATTCTCATTTTGATAGCAATCTTGGGCATATTGTCCATACTTTCCACATTTGTAGAAAATGTTGTTATCTTCACTCCTTTGTCTTTGATTGTAGTTCTAGTAGCCTCTCATACCTCTAGCGCTTGATCTTTCTCTCCTCTTGTGTTGAGGGAGCCACTTTAAGTCCCTTGATAATCACTCCTTCTTCCTTGACCTCTATTCAAACCTCTTCTACCTCGGCTTCCTCCTTTTCATGATCTTGCATAGAGAGCTTGTCCTTGAGATCCTTTTTTATTTGAAGTAGATCCATTTAGATTCATCTACTTCGTGACCATGAGAGAAACAAGCTGATGAAAATTTTTTAATTCTCCTCTACTATAAAAAGAATTTATAATGAATGATTTCCTTGTCTCATCATCATTGAGTCCATTGAGAGTGTGTGCAACCAATTCGTCGTCCTCCACATGATCTTGAATTGGTCCTAGTTGATCTGCAATCTCTTTAACCTTCAATAAGTAACCATTGATTGATGTCCTTGTATCTTTCTTTATGTTCTTCAAATCATTTTTTAGTTGAATCTTTTTTGCTCTTGTACTTGTAGCATACAACCTTTCTAATGCAAGTCAAACATCCCTACTTGTGTGTCTAGATCTTGTATGTGTCCTACCATTGAATCTTGAATATTTTGTGATAAAATATAATCCTTTTTTCTCTTTCATTCCAAATTGCAAATTCCTTCATTTTTTGTTGATTTGGATCCTCTAGTAATATAGTTTTGATATATATACCATCAATCAAATGATACAAACCTCTACCTTGCAAGTATGTTGTGATTCTAAATCGCCATTCTCGATAGTTGTTCTTATCAAGCTTCTCTTTTTGTGCATGGTAATCACCCATTGTGTAAATATTAAACTTCCTCCTTTTGGACGCGTGTGATAAGAAGAAGTATGAGATTTACCTTTCTAATGAATTTTATGCACCTTTCTTTTCTTGGATGTTGCTTGAGATGCTTCCTTGTTATCTCCTTCTACCATTGTGTAGTATTGATGATGAACCTTTGCTCCAATAGCTTCAAATTCTTCATCAAGGTATTACAAACTTCTCCAAGCTTCAATTTCTTAATCTGATACCAATTTTGGAATCTATTGACCTCCAAAGTATAGCTAGAAGTAGGTGGAAACCCCTCGGAACTAGTTGAACTTCTCACAAGCTTTTGTGCAAAAAACCAATCATGCTTGCAGAGCTTCTTGTTATCTATTCACTTCAAAATTTTAAAAAATCTTTTTACCACATATAATAGACACCAAGAGAATTCTAAGGAGCTAAAGAACAATCAAACTGGATAAATACACAAGGATATATCGCCTCTACAAATTTGGAGATTTAATGGAGACCTTGAATAGAGATAAATGCAAGAACACACATTACTTGTAGAGAGCATTTCTCTCAGCTCACAACTCCAATGAATATGAAACTTTATAGGATGAATTTAGAAAATAAGAGAAATTGAAATGAACTATTATACATGTATTTTGGATATATAATAAGGGAAATACAAACTGTGTAATATCTATCTACAAAACTACAAGAATGGAGAGATAGACATGAATTTCTTGGAATTCAAACAAGATCACAACTTCTCCCCTCTTATTATCGCATGGAATAATAACTTAAAACCTTCGTAATATACCTAAGCTAGACACTTTGGTGGAGGTATTAAATGAGTTAAGTGCTCAAATAAGAAAAATATGGTTGGACATTGAGAACTAGCCATATCGACCTTCCACTAGGACACCATTGTAGCTCGCTTGTGACTCACTCATTTGAGGCACCATGTTCTAAACCTCACATGGTATTTTAGTCATATTTAATCATTTATGTAAGCCTTATTGAAGTATTTGAAGAGCTCCCAAAGGGTTTTACATCTTTTCAAACGTGTACCTTAACCAATACACAAAAACAATGTTCTCATTATTCTCTTGGCATCATGTATGTCTTCAACCTGGAATGAATCTTTCAGACCATACAATGGTATAAAATCATCAAATATAATATATCTAGGCACTTTAAGCAATTTTTTTTTAGTATCATAGAATCTGAAAACTTTTTCACACTCAAATACCCAATAAATATCTACCTTTCATCTTTATTTTTCAAGTTTATGTCTAAATTCATAATACACGTGCACATAACATACACAACCAAAAATATTGAGATGAGATGGATTTAGTATCTTACCACACCATGCTTCATATATACTTAAAGCATGTACACCTAAAGTGTGGCACCTAATTCATGATGTATAAGTACTTGCTACATCTGCACAATCGTAATTTGGCACATTCGTTTCATTGAGCATCAATCTTGCTAGTTCAGTTATATGCCTATTTTTCCTCTCTGCAAAATGATTTTGTTGGGGTTTATTCCTATATTTATGTTGACTCTTGAAGTCATTATGACTTATAAAATAGAGAAATTCCTTTGAAGGAGTATTCTCCCCTCTGTCGAATCTATGAATCTTCATGTACTTTCCCATCTCCAAAACGCTTCAACCTTTAACTTGATATAATATAACCATGTCATTCTAGTGTGATGTTACAAATTGATTGATGTGAACACGACGATTTATTAATACGATTTTTGGTGCAGAGGATAAGGAAAAGAACATCCATACAAGGATGATGAAGTATTTTTGCATTGACTGATATGTGTGCACATGTTCAACATAGGCATGGCTAGAATGGGCTTGTTTGTTTTGAGTCGATGCAGGGTAAGGGTTATTCCAACAAAGGATATGCAGGGCAAGCACCCATTCTCCTCGGACAAAGGAAAAGAGAAGGGATGGGGACAGCCGAAATGTGAAAAACTCTTTATTGAATCTTTAGAGCGAGAGGATCCATGCATTCTATTTTTTCAATTTGTTGCTCAAGAACGTTTTCACCTTATTCTAAACTGTACAACAATACAAGACTACATTGTGGATGATTCTAGAAGTTTTACCCTGCTGGAGACTTATTGACTTCCGTGAAAAAGATTTTTGTTGCAATATCAAATCCTGATAGTGGGGGGTGGGGCGGCGGTCTGCTACCCCTGTTAGATGTGGCAGGAGGGGAATTATGCAAGGAGGGTGTGCTCCCTGACTTCGCACGAAGGGAGGACCGCTGTCATTTTATGGAGGCTCTCTCACAGAGCAACGGGGGCTGGAGGTTTTTCGAATGGAAAAGGACACACCAGGGGGAGGGGAACTCCATAAAAGAAGAGCAGTAGGTAGTGCATTTTTTCTTCTTTTTCCCCTTCGGCTGGCTAATTTTTCTCGTATCTCTTGGGTGGCTGATATCAGAGGAAGGCATATACATCCGTGGTCCATCATAGGAAGTGAGAGAAAGGTGGGGTTTCGAAGGCCAGAGATTGGGGGGGTCGTGATCGGTGGTGTGGGCAACTTTTTTTTGGGGCATTCAGTATTAGAAGGTAGAAAGAAGGACGAAGGCACTGAGAATCGAAGAGAAGAGCCGAGGTGTGTGCTGTTTTTTCTTACTCTCGTGCGTGAAGAGAATGAGGGCTTCTACATCTTGACTGCGATGGCTTCTTCTCCCTTCTTTGGATGGAGGGATCGTCGATTAGGAGCAGCATCAGAAGGGGGAAATCTCTAAAAACGGCTCTGCCTTCAACTTGCAATTCTTCCTACGTATTCTCAGAGGCTGGATATACATAGACCAGAGAAGTGTTTCTGGCCAGGTCCCATTTTGGGGGGGGGGGGCTGAGGAGGCAAGCTCCCACCTGCTGGCGAATCTGCTGAAGTCGAACACTATGGGCTACTGGTGCTGCTTAGAGAAGCCGCATTGTGTAGCGAACAAAAAGCTTGCTGCAGTTTTCTGAGAGGTCATTCAATTGCTACTTTCCAGTTTTTCTTTTAAGAACTTGGATGGTTACATTTGTGCGCTTCTATGCGAATAAAATTATGAAATGATTGAGCGATTTGCTTCACTTGACGTGCATATATGCTGATTATATTAGTGGAAATTAGGGGAGTATGGTATGATGTTCATGCAGGAGAGAAAGCACATGGATTAAGGAGGCTAACACACTAAGTCGTAACTGTTTTCCTGTGCTAAAAGCCATGTAACCCCTCATGGTGTTGCCAGTTTTTTTCCACGAATCATCAAGGGATGCACTACACACACTAGCAATTCCACCGTGATATTAGATTTAGATGGTGTAAGAGTATTAATGAGAGGTTCTCTGTAAGCATCCATTGCTGCCAGTTCATCAACTAGACAAGAAAAAAAAATGTAAAAATGATAGACCTGCTTCCGTAGGGAAATCGTTCACCCAAAATTGCCTTTGGTGTTCGTGGTCACTCTCTAAGGCTGTGCGGATGACATGACAGAATAAGAATACAAATAGGGGTGCTATTCATTTAAGTAGAGGGGAATGGATTTCATAGATAGGAAGCAATGTTTCTTTGCCCCCATGGAAGCGATCTAATTCACGTGCATATTGGTGTCATCGATGGTAGAAACAAGATAAGTTGTTAGCTTATGCTCACGTAGAGGATGACCTTTTAGTTCCATAGCCGAAGAGGGATTTATATGAGTGGTGCGGTGTTATTTTTGGAGTGATGATCTAAACATCGAGCATTATGTTATTTTCCAACATGGGGTTCAATGGAATATGTATGGCCTAGTGATATTAGGAAGAAACTGAAATGAGAATTTTGCGACCAATAACTTAAATGAGAGTGAGAGGGGACACGCACATGTTTGAGCATAGGTGTCAAAGCAAGTAAGGAAGTGGATGTGTGATTATATGTGCATGGCAAGGGGAGGTGGGAGAAAGTGCATGGAAGAGTGAAGAAGTGCATGAGAGAGAGAAAGCTAGAGAAGGAGAAAAGAGGGGAACTGTGTGTATGTGTACATATGTGAATGTGAGGGTGTGTTTGAGTAAAGGTAGAAAGAAAGAAAGGGTGACAATAAAGGTGGGCATGGATGTGTACGAGTGTGTGAGAATGTATGTGCGAGTGCATAAGTGAACATGTGTGTGTATGTTTGGGGTATGTGGGTGTGTGAAAGGAATACAGGAGCGGGTGAAAGAGACAGAGCAAGTGGTTGACAGGGGTTTGAGAGTGCATGTACTTGGGTATGCATGTGAGCATCTATAGGCGAATATATGAGAGGGTGTGTGTGTGTATGAGGGGGAGGAAGGAAGGTGTGTGAGTACATGCGTGAAAGGGTGTGTGTGCGTGCCATGGTAAAAAAGGGGATATGTGCATGATGATGCTTGTGAACGTATGTGTGTAAGCGGAAGTGAGAGAAGGTAAGTGTTGGGGAGTGAGAAAGAGTGCATGAGGGGAAGGGAAAGGTAGTGCTAATGCATGTCAGTGTGTAAGCTTGAGTGTAGGAGGACAAGAGTGTGTAGAGGATAAGTGTGTGGGCAAAACAAATGAGAGTAGGGAAAGTGGGAGGCCCCACGAGGTAACCACTAGAGTTGGATACCCCTTGGTGCATGTATCTTCCCGTATCCTCCAAGGTTACATTAGAGTGAAATTGTGAACTTAGCGCGATCAAAAGTGACCTAGTATCATAAGGTTTTGGCAAAATATCATTGAGCGTAGGTACTTTCCCTTGCGCTGAGAGGCTAACATTTTGGTGCGTCTGCCGGGAAAAGCTTGGTACATCTCTATAAGAGAGTGCCATAGGTTCGCCTAGCGCCACATGTTGGCCGAGCTTGCGGACCCCGGATCTAGTACATGAGCGAGGGGAGCTCGTCCTTAGGAAGAACGCAAACGGAGAGAGGAGCGTTCTCAAACTTGAAAGAGAAAGGCAAAGGTGGGAATCGCAAGGTGAGTCGACGTCGACTAGCGGGAAGAGACCCGTCAAAAAAGTGTACTCCAGTAGGAGAGTCGCGAATCAAGTGCAAAAGTTTGAAGGAGGGATCCTAAGGCCGCTTGCACTAAATTTCTAGGATCGTGGGGATATTGACATTACGCCACTATTTGAAATGGCACAACGAGTCCAAGTGCATCTAGGAGACTTCCCTAAATTCTCAGGATTGTGGGATGAGGATCCGGATAGCTTTATCCAATTGTTCAAGGTCACCTGTGAAGCAAATGAAGTGGTTGACCAAGCACAAAGACTTTGAATCTTGCCAGGCATATTTAGAGATGAGGCTGCCAATTGGTATGAGAACTTGGAAGAGCCGTGAAGGCGAACTTATCAAATGTTAAAGGATGCATTTTTGGCTAAGTTTCATAGGCAAGGTTTCCAAGATCGTCTAGCTCAACAAATGGATTATCTCCGGCAGGGGGTAAACGAGAGCATCAATAACTATATCCAGAGGATGGAAACCCTTGTAAGAAAGATGGGTGCGAATGCCCCAAATGAAGATACCTTGAAACGAAGATTTATTGCAGGACTTAGAGATCCAAGCGCTCAACAGCATATCAATTTGAGCCGACCGGCAATGTTGGTGGTTGCCAAAGATGTTGCTCGCGTGTGGGAAGAGGTTCAACTTGGCCAACAACGAAGGCAAGAACTTTTGTTTGAACCGATGCTAGGTACAAACACTGAGCCTACAAGTGGAACTACTCAAGCAAATCCTGTAGCAACTCCGCCAGCATTTATGGCTGCTACAAGCACGCCCGAAGAGGTAAATCCGGTGTTGACTGAAGAAAGGATTATCGAAATCGTGGCTCAGGCGGTAAAAGCTGCCACTCTAACTCATGAAGCATATGCGGTAAGGCAAGAAGTGGCACCCGAGCCAAGTCAAGGAGTGTTTAGATCAAACATCTTTTGTGCAAAATGCCGAGGATATGGGCACATGACCACAGAATGTCCTACAATCTCGAGATTATATGTAGAACCGAGAGTCTTTTGCAACTTTTGCAAGAGGAAAAATCACACTGAAGATGAGTGCCGTGAAAAGGGAAGGTGGCTAAACAATAGGAACTATGCCAAGGATTACCGGGCCAAAGTGAACCTCGCGTGCCTAGATGGGGGCCTAGACCCACGTATGCTTATGGAGGCCAAGGCCAAGCAAGCGGATATCAAAGGCCTGAACCACAAACTCAAAGGAGAATGGGACCACCAGAGTGTTGGCGATGTGGGTGCCTTGGGCATATACAAGCACATTGTCCGAATGCGAGGAAACAGGAAGACTTTACACCTATGCGTCAATATTGTAGTAGGGAGGGCCATTATGATGTTGATTGCCCGCAACGAAGAAACGATTATGGCCAAGGACAAAGAGGGGTTGAGACGTCCACCTACGCACAACCCCAACCACAACCGATGATGCAACCTCAAGGTAGAGTGCCCAACACTGGAGTAGTAATTAGGGAATTGGATCCGGGAGCAAGCACCTCTACCCACCATGTAGATGCAAATCGAGGAAAAGAGAAAGGTAAAGAACCGATGGTGGTTGTGGTCACTCGCGCACAAGAGTATACCCGAGGAAACCAAAGTCAAGTGAATGACGAGGACAAGACTCATAGGCAAAGGGATTTAGATGATGAAGAAGAGGTGGAGGTCCTTCCACCAATTACACAAAATTTGTACCGGGTATCCCACCATTTCCAGAAACGCTAAAAGTCCAAGAGAAGTTGCCAAAAAAGAAGCAAGCAGAAGCGGGGATGGACATCGTACAAAGACTTTCCAAGACCGAAGTCACTTTGGATTTGGCCACATTACTAAGGTGCTCGCCAACCTACAGAAAGCAGTTCTACAATGAGTTTATCAAGAAACCAAGGAAAGCGAGAAGAAAGGAAAAAGTGGACGAGGTGGTCTTAGGGACGATCCAAAGCATTACGACTCAAGTGGACTCAAATGCCCGTGCAGTCACAGTAGAGATCCATGGATATGCTTTCCTAGGTGCGCAATTGGATAGCAGAGCTGCAGTGAACCTAATGATAGAATACATGATGAAAGCGTTGGGATTGACACAATTGGAAAATACCCCAATGTCTCTCCGAATGGTTGACCAGACGTAGGTAAAGCCTGCAGGACTAATACAAAATGTGCAAACCATTGTTGGTGGGATCGAATTCTCTGTTGACTACTTGGTTGTGAGACCGAGATCCATCGAAACTACATTTTCTATATTATTGGGGCGACCTTGGCTGATGCAGGCCGATTGTGTACATGATTGGAGAACGGGGTTTATCACTATTGAGCCCAAAACCGATCGAATACAAATGCAAGTGACCCCTAAGGAAGATGCTAAGAAAACGGTTCCGATCAAAGAGCTGGAAAAGAAGGTGGCTGAAAACGAGGTGCGTGAAAAAGTACGTGAAAAGTTTTCCCTGAAAGTAGAAAATTACAAAAGCCTTTTGCAAGATGGATTTAACCTGCAAACAACAAGGCGAGGCCAACCAAAGATGGGCGAGTATAAGGACCCAATAGACTACAAGGATGACTCGGACCAAGAACTGCTAGGATGGTTGGCAAGTACAGGTGAGGTTGAGTGCTACACAATGCGCATCGACGAGGGCGAAAGTAAATCCAGGAGAGAAAAGTGGTGTGTGGATCACGATAGTCCTAGTAAGGAAGTAGCTGATCAAAAGGAAAACCTCTGGAAATGCAAGGATAAGGAGAACCAGGGTGGTTGCGAAAAGAGGAATTCTAGACCTGAAGGACTTGAGAAAAGTCATGCATTGGGCAAAGAGCCAAAAAAGGACACAATGAAGAAAGTGCTTGGTACACAGAATACGAGCAAGAATGGTGATGGCCTAAAGGAGTTAGGATCGACTCGTGTTGAACATGCCATAGTTATTCAACCGAGGGTTGATGGGGACAGATGTCAGGACAGCGAGCAAAACATACGAGGGCCAACATGTGAATATGTACGGAGAGGGCTGCGAGTGAGCCGTTGGGTGATGGAAATTTTTTGCATGATTTGGGTCTTCCTAGGAGAGATGTGCGAATGGATACGAGAACAAAAAGAGAGAGGCTTCCTCTATTTTAGCAAACAACTTATCTTTTGTTTTCAGGGATCACAGAATTATTTACTTGGCTGGGCGGGATATGCCGAGGACCGGTACTTCTACTACGACAACACGAGGGAATTGCCTAACGAGGTAAACGATATCTATTGGGCATGGGCAGATCAACTAGTCATAGGCAACGACGACGAGGCTCCTTAGGCGGAGCCGGATTTGCCTTCTTAGAGAGTATTGATTTCCGGGAGGTGGACATGGCTAGGTAAGAGAGTCTCGAGTTGGTCTTACACCAGAGTCGTTGGAAGAGAGGCCTCGCGAGGGGATGAACAGCTAAGTGTCAGTTAGTTAGGTTGTAGGCAGTCGGGTATACCATTTGAGTGTCGTGTCTGAGGAAGCGAAGACAACAGGAGGATCGATCTATCAGGAGTCTATTTTGTTTGCATTTTTTTGTATGCTTGCCGTGTGGGACAGGTGGGGGAGCGCTCCTTTATGCCTCTCCCTAATTCTCAGGGTTCTTCCGAGGGGAACAAAAAAAAAAGAAAAGGAAAGAACAAAAAGAAAAGAAAAAAAAGAAAAATGAGAAAAATACAAAAAAAAAGAAAAAGCAAAAATATCGTGTCTATATGTGTGCCAACGCGCTATGCCGGGCTAGTAGGCGAGCAGAGTCCACCTGGCCGAGCGGTCACAACTTCGAACCGACGCTAGTTTCGCCATAGGTGTTGGAGTATGTGTATGTGTTTTGGCGCTTCGTGCCATAGTGGGTCGACAGGTGCGTGGAGCCATCTCCACCGGGCGGACAAGACCACAAGCCGCACTCGACCTCGCTATGGGCAAGCCCTCCCGTGTATGTTCATACATCGCGTATCTATGTTGTTGCGTGCTATGCTGTGCCGGTAGATGGGTGGAACGAACCTAGCCGGGCGGTTAGGGCCACGAGTCGCATCCGGTTGCCGCATAGGCCAACTCGTGTGTAAATTATATAAAGAAGAAAAAGGAAAGAAAGATTTTTTGTTCCTGTCCCTGAGGGGGAGAGACAGAAAGGAGGAGGACGATAATCGTCCGGATGGGTGTGCCATGCATGTATATGTTTTTGCAATCTTTTTGTGATTGTTGATAGATTGATCTGCCTAGCATTGACGCCAACGAGGACCCCAATATTCACATGTGTATTTGACTTGCTTGCTGCTTGCTCACTGTATTTGGCTTTTCTATTCTTATCAACAGGTCCTTTCTGAAGACGGCGATGAGGTATACCACTCTGATTCTTTCACTTGGGTCATGTTCTATTTTTTGGAGATGGTCTCTTTTTGATTGCGCGAGTTTGGTTTTGTGTCGGAATTCATCTTGTTTGCGTATGATTAGTTAGGGAGGATGCCTATATGCATGCGGATTATACATGATGATTTTGGTTTTGATACATCTTTTTGGTACTTACCTTTTTTGTTGAGATGTGTGAGTTAGCAGGTGCAGGGGAAAAGAAGGATTCCGTCCGGTATGTTTATACATGGTAAGTCTTTTTGTGATGGTTGGATTTTGTTGTGATGGATAGTGCAGGAACACAGGTGAAGGGCAAAAGGAAAAATAGTGCCATGGATGGTAAATAAAGTATAAGGTGATCGAGTGGATGACGTGGTAACAAGGATGTAAGCATGGTTCTTGTGGTTCTATGTGTGGAAATGGAGAGGTGAAAAGAGTGTAAGTATATGGATATGGGCATGAACATGGTATGTGGCATGGTTGGTATGTGTGTTTGCACAAACTTGCATGTGGAATGATGAAGAGAAGATGTGAGGTAGAGAAGAAGTAAAAGGTGATTGCATGAGGACATGGAAACGAATGGGGTTGGCATGTGTCGCTCTTGGAATGCATGACAGGATGAGGGAGCACGAGTGACAATGTGTAATTCATGAGGTGAATATGTGTGTGCATAATGGAATGTGCTTGGACGGGGAAAATCATAGATGAGGTGAGTGAGTGAATAGGAGAATGGAAATGTGCTGCATATAAATGTGAAAATGTATCATTGATGATAAACCGGTTAGATGTTTTTGAGGAAAACTAATCCTTGGCTTGAGTGCAGGCACATATTGGCTCGTCGGGGATGACTTCGCGAACAGAAGGGGGGAGTATGTTACAAATTGATTGATGTGAACACGGTGATTTATTAATATGATTTTTGGTGCAGAGGATAAGGAAAAGAACATCCATACAAGGATGATGAAGTATTTTTGCATTGATTGATATGTGTGCACATGTTCAACATAGGCATGGCTAGAATGGGCTTGTTTGTTTTGAGTTGATGCAGGGTAAGGGTTATTCCAACAAAGGATATGCAGGGCAAGCACTCATTCTCCTTGGACAAAGGAAAAGAGAAGGGATGGGGACAACCGAAATGTGAAAAACTCTTTATTGAATCTTTAGAGCAAGAGGATCCATGCATTCTATTTTTTCAATTTGCTGCTCTAGAATGTTTTCACCTTATTCTAAACTGTACAACAATACAAGACTACATTGTGGATGATTCTAGAAGTTTTACCGTGCTGGAGACTTATTGACTTCCGTGAAAAACATTTTGGCTGCAATATCAAACCCTGACAGTGGGGGGTGGGGTGGCGGTCTGCTACCCCTGTTAGATGTGGCAGGAGGGGAATTATGCAAGGAGGATGTGCTCCATGACTTCGCACGAAGGGAGGACCGCTATCATTTTTTGGGGGTTGTCTCGTAGAGCAACGGGGGCTGGAGGTTTTTCGAGTGGAAAAGGACACACCAGGGGGAGGGGAACTCCATAAAAGGAGAGCAGTAGGTAGTGCATTTTTTCTTCTTTTTCCCCTTCGGCTGGCTAATTTTTCTCGTATCTCTTGGGTGGCTGATATCAGAGGAAGGCATATACATCCGCAGTCCATCATAGGAAGTGAGAGAAAGGTGGGGTTTCGAAGGCCAGAGATTGGGGGGGTCGTGCTTGGTGGTGTGGGCAACTTTTTTTTGGGGCATTCAGTATTAGAAGGTAGAAAGAAGGACGAAGGCACTGAGAATCGAAGAGAAGAGTCGAGGTGTGTGCTGTTTTTTCTTACTCCCGTGCGTGAAGAGAATGAGGGCTTCTACATCTTGATTGCGATGGCTTCTTCTCCCTTCTTTGGATGGAGGGATCGTCGATTAGGAGAAGCATCAGAAGGGGAAATCTCTAAAAACGGCTCTACCTTCAACTTGCAATTCTTCCATGTATTCTCAGAGCTGGATATACACAGACGAGAGAAGTGTTTCCGGCTAGGTCCCATTTTGGGGGGGGGGGCTGAGGGAGCAAGCTCCCACCTGCTGGCGAATCCGCTGAAGTCGAACACTGTGGGCTACTGGTGCTGCTTACAGAAGCCGCATTGTGTAGCGAACAGAAAGCTTGCTACAGTTTTCTCAGAGGTCATTCAATTGCTACTTTCCAGTTTTTCTTTTTAGAACTTGGATGGTTACATTTGTGTGCTTCTATGCCAATAAAATTATGAAATGATTGAGCGATTTTCTTCACTTGACGTGCATATATGCTGATTATATTAGTGGAAATTAGGGGAGTATGGTATGATGTTCATGCAGGAGAGAAAGCACATGGATTAAGGAGGCTAACACACTAAGTCGTAACTGTTTTCCTGTGCTAAAAGACATCTAACCCCTCATGGTGTTGCCAGTTTTTTTTCACGAATCATCAAGAGATGCACTACATGCACTAGCACTTCCACCGTGATATCAGATTTAGATGGTGTAAGAGTATTAATGAGAGGTTCTCTATGAGCATCCATTGCTACCAGTTCATGAATTGGACAAAAAAAAAAAATCTAAAAATGATAGACCTACTTTCGTAGGGAAATCATTCACCAAAAATTGCCTTTGGTGTTCGTGGTCACTCTCTAAGGCTGTGCGGATGACATGACAGAATAAGAATACAAATAGGGGTGCTATTCATTTAAGTAGAGGGGAATGGATTTCATAGATAGGAAGCAACGTATCTTTGCCCCCATGGAAGCGATCTAAGTCACGTGCATATTGGTGTCATCGATGGTAGAAACAAGATAAGTTGTTAGCTTATGCTCACATAGAGGATGACCTTTTAGTTCCATAGCCGAAGAGGGATTTATATGAGTGGTGCGGTGTTATTTTTGGAGTGATGATCTAGACCTTGAGCATTATGTTATTTTCCAACATGGGGTTCAATGGAATATGTATGGCCTAGTGATATTAGGAAGAAATTGAAATGAGAATTTTGCGACCAATAACTTAAATGAGAGTGAGAGGGGACACGCACATGTTTGAGCATAGGTGTCAAAGCAAGTAAGGAAGTGGATGTGTGATTATATGTGCATGGCAATGGGAGGTGGGAGAAAGTAAATGGAAGAGTGAAGAAGTGCATGAGAGAGAGAAAGCTAGAGAAGGAGAAAACAGGGGAACTGTGTGTATGTGTACATATGTGAATGTGAGGGTGTGTTTGAGTAAAGGTAGAAAGAAAGAAAGGGTGACAGTAAATGTGGGGATGGATGTGTACGAGTGTGTGAGAATGTATGTGCGAGTGCATAAGTGAACATGTGTGTGTATGTTTGGGGTATGTGGGTGTGTGAAAGGAATACAGGAGTGGGTGAAAGAGAGAGAGCAAGTGGTTGACAGGGGTTTGAGAGTGCATGTGCTTGGGTATACATGTGAGCATCTATAGGCGAATATATGAGAGGGTGTGTGCGTGTATGAGGGGGAGGAAGGAAGGTGTGTGAGTACATGCGTGAAAGGGTGTGTGTGCGTGCCATGATAAAAAAGGGGATATATGCATGATGATGCTTGTGAACGTATGTGTGTAAGGGGAAGTGAGAGAAGGTAAGTGTTGGGGAGTGAGAAAGAGTGCATGAGGGGAAGGAAAAGGTAGTGCTAATGCATGTCAGTGTGTAAGCTTGAGTGTAGGAGGACAAGAGTGTGTAGAGGATAAGTGTGTGGGCAAAAGACAAGAGTGTGTAGAGGATAAGTGTGTGGGCAAAAGAAATGAGAGCAGGGAAAGTGGGAGGCCCCACGAGGTAACCACTAGAGTTGGATACCCCTTTATATGCACTGATCGCTGTGGATCAAATGCACTGATCCCTATGGATCGATGTCTAACACTCTCTCCACCTTCTAAAGATCATTGTCCTCAATGATCAATGAGGGAAAATACCAGCGAACCAGAGCTTTCGATTCCCAAGTAGAGTTAGTAAGTGGTAATCCTCTCTAGGCTACTAGATACTCCGAGATGACACGATTCCTCAAGCGCTTTTGTCTCTGATCTAATATCATGTCTGGAGAATGATCCGTGCTATTACTTTCCTGCAAAGGAACAATACCTTCTATTAGATTATCCTCCCTAGAAATACACTTCCGAAGTTTACTCACATGAAACACTGGATGTACTCTTCAATCTAGAGGAAGCTCTAATCGGTATGCAACTTCACTTAGCTTTCTAACTATCTTCCAAGGTCCATAAAACCTTGGTGATAGCTTACTACACTTCCCTGTGGAGAGTGAAGTAGATCTAGCTAGTATCTGAAGAAAGACTCTGTCCCCCTCTTCAAAGCATCTAGGAGATCTCTTCCTATTAGCATACTCTTTAGCCCTATCAACTGCTTGCTGCATCTTGGCTTTAGCTATTTCTAAATTTGCTTGGATGTTCGTTGAGAACTCTGAAGCACTAGGACATTTCTTTCGCATGCCTATGGTACCAAAAACATTGGGATTCATGCCATAGTTCAAACTCAACTAGTGGCAAATAACTATTCCAATCTGTCTATCTCTCAGACACATATGCCCTCAACATGTCCTCTAAAATCTGATTGATGCTCTCGATCCTATGACTCTGACATCCCTATCTGAAACTATGGATGTCAATAACCCATGCAATCTGAAGACATGCTCGATAAACAAATCCACCACTTGTGGAGCTTTTATCATCTCTTGTGTGGGTATGAACTGATCCCTATGGATCAACGTTTGACACTATGATCCTTGTGGATCAAGTGGATTGATCCCTGTGGATCAATTTCTGACACTCTAATACCAAGTGTTAGAAAGATACTTGAATGATGTGTGTGTGACTCTCCTCCCATCCATATATACCCTCTTGTACTCAAAAAAATAGCAATGAGTTACTCTAAAATAGCAATGATCTAAAATAGTCTAATGTGAATATGTGGCCATCATGCAACACTTATTCCCATTACTACCCAAGTACTTCCCATTACTACCAATGTACCTTAGGGTATCCCCCAAGTGTGGGACCTTGGCTAGTTGTTCATTGTCCCTCACACACATGAACTGATCCCTCTGGATCAAATGGACTAATCCATGTGGATCAATGATCCCTGTGGATCAAATGCACTGATCCTATTATGGGATTTGAACTCATGACCTACTGGCTAGGAGTATGATGGGCTAACCACATGTCCCAAAAGCCATGGTTGAGGATTACTTCCTAATCCTCCCTCTTAGGGTGTGGCTATTTAACCATCTCCTACCAGTCATATCTTGAGTCTAACACTCTCTTCCCCTTCTAGAGATCATTCTCCTCAACAATCAATCCTTGATCTCCCCTTGAATTGATGTCCTCACCCTTGCACAGTCTCTTGAACCTTCTTGTTCTCAACCTTGGTCTCTTGAACTCTTGCTCTTAACCTTGGCCTCTTGAACCTTGCCTTTCAGCTTCTTGGCCACTTGCCTATGGACTTTCCTTATTCGAAACCTTCGTCTCTTGAGCCCTTGTTCTCAACCTCAGTATCTTGAACCAAGCTATCACCCATGCTAGGTATCTTGGATCCAAGTCTAGTGTTTCCATTGGAAAGCTCATTTCAAGAGATTTCCAACGATATATTACATGTCTAAATCTGATCTACAGATTGGGAGATACACTATAATCTTTCTTGGGCTCACCTTTGAAAGCGACGCGCGCGCCTCCCATTCACTTTGCCCAAGCCTTCTTCCTAAGCTCTGATACCAATTGTGGGATTTGGACTCACGACCTACTAGCTAGGAGTATGATGGGCTAACCACTTACCCCAAAATCCATGGTTGAGGATTACTCCCTAATTCTCCTCTTAGGGCGTGGTTCAACCATCTCCTACCAGTCATATCTTGAGTCTAACAAAAAAGGCTTAAGGTCATGTTTCCCTCTATCAAATTTGTGGTTGTGGGTTCTTTGTATTGTGTAGTCACTCCCTCCTTGGAAGTAAGCAACCTCAATTTGTACATAGGGAAAAGGGATGTGGTGACACTCGCCCAATTTTTGGAGTTAAAACTTTGATGGTTTCTTTCTCGAAGGCCAATGTCTTGAAGAATGAGGAGGAGTTAAAGAAGAATTACTTAATCGGCCAACTTTTCGATTGACTCCTTCATTGGAATATTTAAGGTATTGACTGCTAACAAATGATTGGCCTAAAAATGTCAACTCTTGCCAACAAATCATATCCTTCTTGTTTTAAAAAATCAAGAAATGGGCATCCTAGCTCTCCAAATTGGCACATGGTAGGTCTTGTGCAAAACCATGTGCTTGTTCACGTGGATCCTAGGGTTCATGCCAAACAAGTCCAAAACTCCTAATTATCCTCCTTGGATGGAGCTTCTCGATTTTTCCCTTCTTCGTATATGGTTATATTGGGGAAATTGCGGCTCCACTATCAACTAAGGATGATGTTGATGGACTCATATAGATGGGTTCCACCTATTCATTTAATGCAAGATGAAACTCTTAGATTTGTGCCCAATTGACCTTAACAAAGATCCCTTCCAAGATGAGCATTCACATAGGTGAATCAGATTTTATGGAGTAAGATCTCATCTTCAAGGACTTTCCAAATGCAATCTTTCATTGTGACATGGAAGATCACATAGTTAAGGACTACCCCTTGGGACAGAGAGCCTAGAAAGATAAGCAAGATGGAGCTAGAGAAGTGACACAACCATTTGTGATGGGTAGAGATCTTAACAAGGTCCTAAAGATTTCAATTTCAGGTTAAGAGCAATCCCCATAAATCATTGAGAAGATCAGATACCCACACATTAAGCCTAACTCAAATGAATACATCAAGGTGCGTAGAAGACATAGGAGGTCCCAATGGTCATTAGGGTGTTGGATCATCATGCTTGAATAAGATGTTAGAGATCAAAGGAGATAGCAAACTTGAAAAAGAATTCAACTTCTTGGATGATCCTAGGGGGACAAATCAAACCGAAGATAAAGCCTCGAAGGACTATGCCACATTAAGGAGAAGAATCAAGAAGAAGATACTACAAATAATGAGATCTCCATTATTGGGTGCACTATTCTATATTCATATGCCAAGAAAGGAAGATCGCTAAAAGGAAAGCTTCTATTGGAATTCAATAAGCTTTCAATGCTTTCACACTAAGCCAAGACCAAGAGATGGATGAATAGGTGATGGCACATTTTAGTAAACGGAGAAACGAGATGCTTCTCTTCAGTTATGTTTTATTGACCTTATGAACATAGGAATGTTGTTGCTATGCTACATGCACATAAGAGTTGATGAAACTATAATTGGGGCTCATTTTTTGTCTTGAAGATTCAACAAGGAGATATTGGTTCAGCACAATAGATTCTAGTGTAGCATTATTGAGGGATTGAGAACAACATTGGAGTGCTATTGTTAAGCTTTCACTTTATTTGGATAGAGTTTAAATGTTTGAGTAGAGCAAAGTGATGCACACTATGAAAGTGGAGGTAAATGGAACTAAAGCGCAAAATAGAAGAATTATTCTTGGATTCCTTTAGTGTAAAGAGTACACGTGTAAAAGCAAAATGAAAATAAGAATGTGAGAGACTCAATCTGAGTACACAAAATGAAAGAGCATGAGAGACTCAATGTGAGTAGATCAAGAAATGGTTAGACTCACATGGATTAGAAATGAGCTTGTCAAGAGCATGGATTAAGCTCTTCAAGTTTCTAACCATGTACAATGTGGAGGAGAGACCCCCCTTATCTAAAGTTGGAGGGTTCTCTCCAAAGTACATCATGTGGGATAATTCCGCTTGAAGGAGAATGAATACAATGGTAGAAGCAAATGACAAGGTACCCAAATACAAAGAGATATAATATAACATGTTAATGAAATGAAACTGGGTTTTCTCCAAAATACAAAATGGAAATGCACTCATGCGGATACAAATGTAAATGATGTTACATAAAAACAAGCTCTAAAGTAGTCTTTTAGTCTTGTGAATCTTATTAGTTATTTAAAGTAGTATATGGAAGCTTGTGGATCTTATTAGTTATGAAAAATAACATGTGGAGGTGCTCACATCTCCAAATTTAGATTGAAAGTATATAAAAGTAGATAAAAGTAAGAAGGAAAGGAGAGGTGTCTATTTTTAGACAAGGAAGGCGCTTCTGTTGACAGCCTCTCAATAAAAAGAGTGCTTCTCTTAGTGTAGGTGGCCAAATTGAGTGACTCTTGTTGCCTTGCAAAGCTTGCAACTTGTACTGTATATCTAGATCTTTTTTTCTACAATTTTGAATGAGAAAGCCCCACGCAAGTAGGCGTTTTGTAGATCTTCTTTCTTGTGTCTATCCGATGTCCAATCAGAGACATACCTCTCTTCAAACTTTCATATCTGAGTCGTTATGAGGTGATTTTGAGTGATTTCACTTGGAGGACTTTTCTTACCTCTCAAAGTTTCTATTTATATCAAAATGTTCCATAGATCTTTGAGTTTTCTGTTAGAGTATGATCAATGTCTACCCCTCATGATTGTATGCACATTTTGTAAGGCCCCCTTTATGAGGAGAAGCCAAGCGTGCATTACCCAATTGATGGGAATCCCAACTTGAATGTTGGATGAAGGTCATATTGGACCATGTAAGATATTATAAGGAAAGGGAGTTACCAGGGTCCCCAATTGTGGGGTCCGGGGCAGTGGTGAGCAGCCCCGGCTGGGGGGTCCAAGGGGGCCAGCGGGCCCCCTGGTGGGGGTCCGGGGGCAGCGCCCCCGGCGCGACGGTAAAGGGAATATGGAATATTCCCTGTCAGAGTCAGAAATCATTTATATTTGTTAGGTCGGTTCAACCAGTCTAAGCCGTGTATGGCAATTACGCGGGCGGTGGCCGCCCACGCTCTACCGCCCATGTATAGCCGTCCATGGCAGGCCACCCATGATCCTATATATACATGACTTCTGCACTACCTAAGACATTGAGTTGAGCCAGCATACCTCTACCTTGTATCTCCCTATCTAGAGTTGTCTAGATCACCATTTAAGCTCTACCTTGAGAGCGCACGGGTGGACAATGCCATCATCTTTATACTTGCTGCTAGTAAAAAATTGTTGAGATTCTCCTATATCTGTTATCTTCTCTGCTATTGCTCCTGTGTTATATTGCGTAACTATTGTCTTACATGGTATCAGAGCTGTAAGGTTCGAATAGCTTGAGAAGTATCATTATTTTAGCCTACTAGCAGACTAGAATATCAGTAGATTATTCGAGTGATTACATGATGGCTTCATCGTCGAACACTAGTCTTGGTGCTTCACCTAATGTTAATGCTGCACCTATTCGAATTCGTCCACCTGCATTCACTGAAGGGAAGCTGGATGGAACCAACTATACACTCTGGAAGTTCAAAATTTCTGCAATTTTGGACTCCTATGAATTACTTGACACTGTCATGGGACCGATGGGATTGGATCCAGAGCCTATACCAGTTGAAGATCCAGCAAATTCAAGATTGATGATTCAGCCAAATCCAGATCTTCTACGAGCTTGGAAGAGGCGGAATGCTGATGCATTATGTGCGATTGTCACTAGTGTAAGTGATTCTGTGCTTACTTTAGTTCAACATACTACTAAAGCACATGAGGCTTGGGGCATATTGGCTCGACAATATGAGACCAAGAACCACACTAGGATACAGAATTTAGAAAATCAGTTGGCAAATGAAAAGCATTCTGATTCTGAAAAGGCTGAAGATTTTATCAAACGGATAAAGCATCTTCAAGATCAATTGGCTGCAGTTGGTGTTGTTATAACACCAGAAGAGCTAGCTCGAAGATCTGTACGTGTTCTTCCAGCAAAGTATGATGGATTAGTAACAGCCCTTAACACTCAGGTAAGGCCAACTCCTCTTACATTTGAAGAGTTTTGTGCCATGCTTTTAGAAGAAGAGATGTGGCTGAACAATCGGCAAAGTACAACTGATGCTGCATTCTCAGCAAATGCAAAAGGTAAAGGCTCTTCAGAGGGATCAAAGAAGAAGCCAAAGAAGAAAAAGTTCACAGGAAGTTGCTTCTATTGTGAAAAGAAAGGCCATGCCATCAAGGATTGCAGAAAGAAGCAAGCTGATGAACGGAATGGGACTGTAAAATCATCATGGAAGAACAAAGAGTCTGCAAACAACACAGAGCTGGAACTTTGGGTAGCTATTGAAGAGGTATGTTCATCTGCTCAAGCTCGTGTTGATGAGCCATGGATTTTAGATAGTGGAGCTTCTCGCCATATGACTAGTAAAAAGGATTGGTATAGTTCCCTAGTGCCTCTGCGGGAATCCATCAATGTAGTGGTGGGAAACGACTCCAAGTGTCCAGCTGAAGGAACTGGAACCATCTCTTTTATCACTTCTCCAGGTGTTGAGAAAAAGTTATCCGATGTTCTCTATGTACCTACACTCAAAAGAAATTTGTTGTCAGTTTCTGCAATAACAGATCGTGGACTCGAAGTTCACTTCAATAAGAGTGGTGCGGAAATCATGGATTCATCAGGTAATGTTGTAGGTAAAGGCACACGACGGGATAACTTGTATGAGTTAAGTGCTTTAACTGCTACAGAAGATAAAGATGTAAGCAGGTTATGGCACCAACGATTTGGGCATCTCGGATTTGCAGTTTTGAAGGAGATGCAACGAACAGGGATGGTTGCTCATTTGCGTGCATTTTCAGAGTTGCAGGAACCTTGTGAAGCTTGTATGATGGGCAAGCAACAACGAAAGGCATTTCCAAGAGAGACCAGCAATCGATCTCAAGCTCCTCTAGAGTTGGTACATGCTGATCTCTGCGGTAAAATGTCTACACCTGCTTTAGGAGGATCTTTCTACTTCTTGCTGTTAGTCGACGATTATAGTAGAAAGATGTGGGTTTATTTCATTCGAGAGAAGGTTGATGCTTTTGAAAAATTTAAAGCGTGGCATAAGTATGTAGAAAGTGAATCAGGAAGGAAACTGAAGAAATTTAGAACAGATAGAGGAGGTGAATTCTTGTCAACAGAATTCAACAATTACTGTAAGGAGCATGGTGTGAAAAGGCAACTTACCACAGCTCATACACCTCAACAAAATGGCGTTGTTGAGCGCAGGAACAGGACAGTAGTTGAAATGGCTCGTTGTATGTTAAAGGCTCAAGACATGCCTGATTCATTCTGGGCAGAAGCAGTCAATACAGCAGTCTACATCCTCAATCGAAGCTACACAAAAGCTCTGAAGGGGATGACTCCTCAAGAAGCATATTCTGGTAAAAAGTCTTCAGTTTTGCATTTCAGAATTTTTGGTTGTTTCTGTTATGCACATATTCCTGATTCAACAAGATCAAAGTTGGATTCAAAAAGCAAAAAGTGTGTCTTCCTAGGATATAGTGAAGAGTCTAAAGCATACAGGTTATGGGATCCTGAGGCAAGGAAGATTTTTGTCAGCCGAGATGTGGTGTTTGATGAACGACCACACTTAGTAGAAGATAAAGGTAAATCTACTATCTCATCAAACGGAGAAATATCTCACCTTGTGCCTATCAAAAGACAGGTTAAAGTTGAGGAGGAGGAAACATCTGATGGAGAAATTTCCTCAATAAAAAGCCAACCAATTGTAGCTGCACAGCGTAAGCCACTACCGAAGTGGGCACAACAGCTCTTTGATGATCACAATCCACATGTAGATGCACCAGAATCATCATCGGATGGATTACGAAGATCAAAGAGAATAGAGGAGCAAAGAAGAGCCTCAGAACACATTGTTAACATGGCTCTAATGGAAGATATCATGGGTTCGATAAAGGAACCTACCACCATTGAAGAAGCCATTGATGATCCAGATTGGAGAGCGGCAATGCAGTCTGAGTATGATAGTATACTAAAAAATGATACATGGGATCTAGTCGACTTGCCGCCAAAGAAGAAGGTAATAGGTACTAAATGGATTTCGAAAGCTAAGTATAAAGCTGATGGAACATTAGAAAAGTATAAGGCACGATTAGTTGCACAGGGTTTTTCACAGATTGAAGGATTTGATGTTCAAGAAACTTTTGCACCAACAGCACGCATGACAACTATTCGGACGGTACTTGCAGTAGCTGCACAAAAGTCTTGGCCTATTTTCCAGATGGATGTCAAATCTGCATTTTTGAATGGTCACCTCAAGGAGGAGGTATATGTATCTCAACCACCAGGTTTTGAGGTCCCAATTCAGAAAATAAAGTTTGCAGGTTGAAGAAAGCTTTGTATGGACTTAAGCAAGCTCCACGGGCTTGGTACCAACGAATTGATCATTTTTTCAAAAATATGGGTTTTGAAAGAAGTACTTCTGATGCTAACTTGTATGTAACGAAAAGGGATAGCAAGCTAGTTGTTGTCATTGTATATGTAGATGATTTGATCATTACAGGAGATCATCAGGAACTCATCAATCAAACTCGGATCAGCTTGGGAACTGAGTTTGAAATGACAGACTTAGGTCTACTCCATTTTTGTCTGGGAATTGAAGTATGGCAAAGGAAGGATGGCATTTTCATCTCACAACAAAAATATTCCAAAGAAATTCTCAAGGCATTTGGAATGATGGACTGCAAACCAACTAGCACACCTATGGAGGTAAATCATAAGCTATCTATGGATGATAACATGCCTGATGTAGATGCTAAGAAGTATACGAAGCTCGTTGGAAGTCTTATTTTTCTGTGCAACACTAGACCAGACATTTGCTATGCTGTTGGAGTGTTAAGCAGGTTTTCCAACAAACCTAAGGAGAGTCACTGGAATGCTGGAATGCGAATTCTAAGGTACATTGCAGGAACCTTGGATTTTGGTATTTTGTATACCACAGGTGATACACTCCAAGGATATTGTGATTCAGATTGGGCTGGAGATTGTGATTCTAGAAAATCAGTTTCTGGATATTGTTTCTCACTTGGTTCAGGAATATTTTCTTGGGTAAGTAGGAAGCAACCAACTCTCGCACTCTCCTCCACTGAAGCAGAGTACAAAGCAGCTTGTTTTGCTTCTTGTGAGGCAGTCTGGTTAAGGAGAATTCTTGCAGATATAGGCTTTCCATCAAATATGCCAATTGTACTCAAGTGTGATAATCAAAGTTGTATGGCTATTGCAAAGAACCCAGTATTTCATGCTCGCACCAAGCACATAGAAGTACAGTACCATTACATTCGTGAGCTAATTGAAGATGAAATTGTGGAGCTAGAATATTGCCCAACAGAGGCAAATTGTGCTGACATATTCACTAAAGCACTTGGAAGAGAGCAGCTCAACAAGCATCTTCAACAGATGGGCATAGGACCGAGACCTACTTGATTTATCATCGGTAAACATTGAGGGGGGGTGTTAGAGTATGATCGATGTCTACCCCTCATGATTGTATGCACATTTTGTAAGGCCCCCTTTATGAGGAGAAGCCAAGCGTGCATTACCCAATCGATGTGAATCCCAACTTGAATGTTGGATGAAGGTCATATTGGACCATGTAAGATATTATAAGGAAAGGGAGTTACCAGGGTCCCCAATTGTGGGGTCCGGGGCAGCGGTGAGCAGCCCCGACTGGGGGGTCCAAGGGGGCCAGCGGGCCCCCTGGCTGGGGGATCCCAGGGGGCCAGCGGGCCCCCTGGTGGGGGTCCGGGGGCAGCGCCCCCGACGCGACGGTAAAGGGAATATTCCATGGAATATTCCCTGTCAGAGTCAGAAATCATTTATATTTGTTAGGTCGGTTCAACCAGTCTAAGCCGTGTATGGCAAGTACGCGGGCGGTGGCCGCCCACGCTCTACCGCCCATGTATAGCCGTCCATGGCAGGCCACCCATGATCCTATATATACATGACTTCTGCACTACCTAAGACATTGAGTTGAGCCAGCATACCTCTACCTTGTATCTCCCTATCTAGAGTTGTCTAGATCACCATTTAAGCTCTACCTTGAGAGCGCACGGGTGGACAACGCCATCATCTTTGTACTTGCTGCTAGTAAAAAATTGTTGAGATTCTCCTATATCTGTTATCTTCTCTGCTATTGCTCCTGTGTTATATTGCGTAACTATTGTCTTACATTTTCTTGCTATTGTACATCAGGTTTCAATTCAGATAGTTAGTCATACCTTGCTATTGTAGGCCTCTACATACCTTGACTTCAAACTATTCGTTTGGGAGCTATACTCCATGTTTTTTGACATTTTTTGTTTCTAAAGCATGCTGCTCAGAGTCTACTTTCAGAATACATGATGAATTTTTAGAAATTATGCCTAGAGAGTTTTTGGTGGTTATTTTGCTACAGTCACCTATTTCTATTTTCTTGAAAGTTTTGAGGAAAGTTTGATTTCTGAAGTTTGGAAATATTTGTTTGACGTTTTGAAGATCTTGGGAGGTCTCATCACTTTCGTTGTGTACTTTGATGTTTCACTCTCAACATGGCATATTTGAGTCCATCGATTGAGAATTTATCAGATGGGAGAAATTATCCCATGTGGAAATTTAGAATGGAGTCTTATCTCATGTCTAAAGGTCTTTGGGGATTGATAAGAGGTACAGAAGTGAAGCCTATATTACCAGAAGCTCCTACACAAGCAGATCGAGCAAGAGAGCAAGAATGGATCGAAAGAGACAGAAGAGTTATGTTTATTATATCACAAACAGATTCGAATACTATGCTTGGACATATAAGACGTTTGAATACTAGTAGAGAGGCCTGGGAGTCTCTAGAAAGGTTATTTGCAACTACCAACAGAACGAGGCAAACACAACTTATTGGTGAGCTAACAAGAGTAAAAAATAAGCCATGACAATCAGTTAATGATTATGTTCTTGAGGTAAAGTCTCTTATTGAAGCATTAGCCTCTATCAATGCATCTCCTAGTGAGGATATAACATTTAATAGCATGTTAAATGGCTTGAGAGAAGATGAAAGATGGAAGTCTTTCATTACATCTATCATGACTCGAGAGAATCTACCATCCTTTGAAGATTTACAAACACTCATGATGACTGAAGAAATCACAAAGAGGTAGTCAAGGACAAGCTCTTTATACTTCATCAAATAGATCAAGAGGTAGAGGAAATTGGAGAGGAGGAGGAAGATTCAACAACAATGCAAGAGGAAGAGGAAGCTTTAATGCGACTAAAGGAGGAAGAACAACACAACAAAGTCAACAGACTCAACCAAATCAGCAAGGTAACTTTACTTGCCATAATTGTGGTAAAGTTAGTCATTATGCCAGGGATTGCTTCTCCAACCCAAATAGAAGAGGTCGTTTTAGAGGATGACAAAGAGGAAGAGGCCAAGATCACATGCATCAAAACAAAAACATAGTGCAAGAGGAGGCTAAGACACAGAATGAAAACATTCTTATGGCTATGCATACAGAGACACATAAGAGGAAGGTAAACAACAAAACTTGGTATGTAGATAGTGGTTGCTCAAACAACATGAGTCATAACATGAACATGTTTGTGAACTTACACAAGCCAGATTCAAGAGTCACAGTTGCTACAGGAGATAGTACTCAACATGAAGTAGTTTATATTGGTGATTGTCCACTTAATGAACATGTAACTCTTAGAGATGTTTTGTTTGTTCCTACTATTACAAGAAATTTGATTTCAGTTGGACAAATGGAGGACAATGGATTGAAGGTCGATTTTGACAATAATCAGTGGCAGGCTTATCAGAAGAAGGATGGAAATTTTATTATAAAAGGACAAAAGGTAAACAGATTATATACTTATGAAGTTGAAGTTCCAGATTATGCAGGTTATACAATGGTTAATGGGGCTCAAGTAAGTCAATTGGACTTATGGCATAAAAGATTAGGACACATCAGTGTTCGCAAGTTAAAGGATATTGCAAAGAAATCATTGGTTGAAGGTTTACCACAACTACCTAAGCAAGATTTGGATTTTTTTTGTGAGGCATGTTAGTTTGGAAAACAGGTACGAAGTCCTTTTTCAAAAGCAGGATTGCAAAGAAGAGGTATTTTGGACTTGATTCATACTGATGTATGGGGTCCATATCTAGAAGAGTCGATGGCAGGTAGCAAGTAGTTTGTAACATTTATTGATGACTTCTCAAAGTTTACATTCATTTATTGTTAGAGTCGAAAAGAGTATATTCAATCTTTTCGCTCATTCCGAAGTGTTTGATATGTTCAAGAAGTTTAAATCATTGGTTGAAAAGAAAACAGGTTGAAGCATAAGAAGACTGAGATCAGATGGAGGAGGTGAGCACTTTTCTAATCAATTTCTTGCATTTTTGGAGGAAGAAGGAATAAAAAAGGAGACTACAAGCCCCTCAACAAAATGGTGTGTTCAAACGAAGAAACAGGTCTATCTTGGAGATGGGTAGGTGCATGTTAAATGAAAAGGACTTACCACTTACTTTTTGGGCTGAAGCATGCAATATGGAAGTTTATGTGATGAACAGGTTACCACCTACTCAAAGTCATGTACAAAAAGCTCCTTATAGTTGTTTTATGGATCAAAACAAGATATTTCTAATTGTAGAATTTTTGGAAGCATATGTTTTGTTCATGTTCCACAACAGTTAAGGTCAAAATTGGATCCAAGGTCACAAAAAATGGTTTTTATTGGTATGGCAAAAGGGCAACCAGGATATAGATGTGTGAACCCAGATACGAGAGAGGTCATTGTTTCGAAAGATGTTATTTTTCATGAAGATAAATATTGGTATAAGCATGAAGTGCAGGTAGATGAAGAAGAAACTACAAAAAGTCATGAAGAAGGGCCAAGTTCTCCAAGCTCACCAGAAAGTCAGATTACACATGAAGAGATAACTCCCCCCAATCACAAGTTGAAGAAAATTCTTGATTTGATTTCAAAGGAAATTGAGTCACAAGAAGAAGAAAGTGAAGGTTCTATGTCAAGAAGAACTCAAAATCAAAGGCAAGAAAAGCATGGTAGGACAAGAAGTCAATCAAGGTATTCAGTAAGAGAAAGAAGGCAACCGCAAAGATTTTCTCATGAAGCTTATATAGAAAAACTTCTTGAGGAGCAGGAACCAACAACTTTTAAAGAAGCATCAAAGGTAAAGAAATGGGTTAAGGCAATGGATGAAGAAATGGCAGCTTTGTATGAGAACAATACATGGAGTTTAGTTCCAAGGCAACCTAACATGAAGGTAATCGGTAACAAATGGCTATACAGAATAAAGAGAAAGAGTGATGGTTCAATAAGTAGATATAAACCAAGGCTTGTTTGTAAAGGTTATGCATAGAGTTATGGCATCGATTATGAGGAGACATTTTCTCCAATTGCCAAGATATCAACAATAAGGACATTAAGAGGTGTTGCTACAAGCAAGGTATGGAATCTTTATCAATTAGATATAAAAAATGCATTTCTCAATGGTGATTTAAAAGAAGATGTGTACATGGAGCAACCAGCAAGTTATGAAGATCCCAAGAAGCCTACGCATGTATGTAAACTCTTGAAAGCATTGTATGGTCCTAAGCAGGCTCCAAGGGCTTGGAATTTTAGATTGGTAAAGTTTCTTGAAAAGTAGGGATACAGGTGTTCAAATGCAGATACTTCTTTGTATGTTAAAGTTGAAGGATCATTGATTTTTTATATTTCAATTTATGTGGATGACTTGATAATAACAAGAAACAATGAAGGTGAGATAGCCAGGATCAAAGCAGACCTTGGATCTGAATTTAAAATTTCAGATCTAGGAGAACTAACATACATTCTTGGAATTGAAGTTATGAAGAAGGATGATGGTATATATCTTCTACAAAGGAAGTATATTTCAAATTTGTTAAAGAAATATGGCATGGAGCATTGCAAGAGTATCAATAATCAGATGGAACCCAATGTGAAGTACAGTGCTGAAGATGGTGAACCTTTAGAAGATCCACTTATCTACAGGTCTTTGATTGGTTCTCTTATATATGCAACTTTAACAAGGCCGAATATTACATTTAGTGTAAGTACATTGTCTCAACTCATGAACAAACCCACCGATGTACATATGCAAGCAGCTAAAAGGGTCTTAAGATATTTGAAGGGTACATTAAATGAAGGTTTGGGCTATAAATATCATGAAGGTATGGATTTGAAAGCATACAGTGATGCAGATTGGGCTGGAAATAAGGATGACAGAAGGAGTATAGGTGGATATCTAATATTTCCAGGTAATAATTTAGTTTCATGGAGTTCTAAAAAATAGCCTACAATAGCACATTCAAGCACAGAAGCTGAATATAGAAGCCTTACAAATGCAACATGTGAGATTATGTGGTATTTGAAGCTTTATGAAGATATGAATCTATCTACAGCACATCCACTACTCTTTGGAGATAATGTAAGTTCAGTACAACTCACGTCTAATCCAGTGTACCATGCAAGAACAAAACACATTGAAGTGCACTATCACTATATCCGAGAGAAGGTGGTGAATGAAGATATTGATATTCAACATGTTGTAACTAAAGATCAATTAGCAGACATACTTACAAAAGTAGTGGATGCTCAGAAGCTCAAGCGAATCAAAGTTCTACTTGGAGTCAAAGCTTTGGATTTAGAGCTTGAGGGGGGCAATGTTACATAAAAACAAGCTCTAAAGTAGTCTTTTGGTCTTGTGGATCTTATTAGTTATAAAAATAGTATATGGAAGCTTGTGGATCTTATTAGTTATGAAAAATAACATGTGGAGGCGCTCACATCTCCAAATTTAGAGTAAAACTAGATAAAAGTAGATAAAAGTAAGAAGGAAAGGAGAGGTGTCTATTTTTAGACAAGGAAGGCGCTTCTGTTGACAGCCTCTCAATAAAAGGAGTGGTTCTTTTAGTGTAGGTGGACAAATTGAGTGATTCTTGTTGCATTGCGAAGCTTACAACTTATACTATATAACTACATCAGTTTTTGTACAATTTTGAATGATAAGACCCCATGCAAGTAGGCATTTTGCAGATGGTCTTTTTGAGTGATTTCACTTGGAGCAGTTTCCGTACCTCTCATACTTTCTGTTTATATCAAAATTTTTGATAGATGTTTGAGTTTTCTTGCTACTATACATCACGTTTCAATTCGGATAGTTAATCATACCTTGCTATTGCAGGCCTCTACATACCATGACTTCAAACTATTCGTTTGGAAGCTATACTCCACCTTTTTTTACTCCACGCAAGTAGGTGTTTTGCAGCTCTTCTTTCTTATGTCTATCCGGTGTCTCATCAGAGACATA
>MU260636.1:167500-172873 GCA_020310875.1 Ceratopteris richardii
ATGGGCTGAGTTCACAACCTTCAAGAAGAAGAGCTCACAATCAATTTCAGATTATGTGGCAAGGATGAAAGATATTGCAGATAGCTTGGGAGCAGTGGATGAAGATATTGAAGAAGAAAAGTTGGTAAGACAAATACTTACAGGTCTAAGAGGTGATGAGAAGTGGAAGCCTTTTATCTTGTCCATAGAATTGTCACTTGATCACTTTACTCCTGATCTTAATCAATTGCTAGGACACATGCTAACCTTTGAGCAGGATCTTAAAGGAGACAATGATAGAAGTACAAGTCAAGCTATGTACTCCAAAGACAAGAAAAAGAATGGCAAGGGAAAGCAATCAAATGATGATGAAGGGAATTCAAATCAAGCCAACTTCACAAAAGGGAAGACAAATTTCAGAGGTAAAGGAAGAGGAGGTAAGAACAAAGATAATGCTAAAGCTTGTTGGATTTGTGGCAGAACAAATCATTTGGCAAATGATTGTTGGTATAATAATCAAAGTGGAGGATACAACAATCAGAATTATAGTCAAAGAGGTAGAGGAGGCAGAAACCAAAGAGGCAATTTCAGAGGAAGAGGTGGTAGGACATCATATGGTAGAGGAGGTGGAAGAAACTTCCAATCTCAGTCCTACAACAATAATTATTACAATTATGCATCAGATCAGAAGGATGACATGACTCTTATCCTGAATGCAACTCATGAATCAATGGGAGAAGATCAAAGAGTGTTCTATATTGACTCAGGGTGCAGCAACCATCTGAGTGGGAATCTATCCTTGATGACTGATATGGAAGCAAGGGTGAATGGACATACAGTTCAAACAGGTGACAATACCAAACATAAAGTGGAGAGCATTGGATCAGTTAAGACAAAGAGTGGAAGTACACTTCTGAGCAAGGTACTTTATGTTCCAACTATTCCTAAAAATCTGATAAGTGTAGGGCAAATTGTGGAGAAAGGATATGAGGTAAGATTTACAAATGATGGTGTCTATGTACAAGATCCAAATCAGGGATATAGAAACATAATTGTAGGTAAAAAGGAAGGAAGATTGTTTACTCTCAAAGTCCAAGGTAATGTGGGACATGCATTGTTTACCTATGGAGGTCAAAAGATGTCTGAATTAGACCTATGGCATAAAAGGCTAGGTCATTTCAATGAGAGAGCTATAAAGGAGATGTCAAAGAATCAGGTGGTGCTTGGATTGCCAAACATTGAAGGGCAACATATGGTGTACAAGTGTGAAGCTTGTCAATTAGGTAAAGCACATAAAAGTTCTTATAACAAATCAGGGTACAAGTATTCAAACATGCTTGAATTGGTTCATACAGATGTATGGGGTCCCTCAAGGGACTATAGCATAAATGGATCCAGATATTATGTGTTGTTTGTTGATGATGCAACCAGGTGGATTACTTTGTATGTAATCAAGGACAAATCAGAAGTCTTCAAGACATTCAAACACTTTCATGCTTATGCAGAAAGGATCACAGGACAAAAGCTAAAGAGGTTAAGATCAGATGGAGGGGGAGAGTATTTCTCAAAAGAGTTTGATGATTATTTGTGGAATGCAGGTATCAAAAGAGAAGTAACTTGCAGGTACTCCCCTCAACAGAATGGAGTAGCAGAAAGGAGGAATAGGACTCTTGTAGAGTTTGCAAGAGCCATGATGAAGGAAAAGAATTGTCCAAATTATTTATGGGCAGAGGCCATTAACACTGCAACATACCTTGTGAATAGGTTGCCTTGCAAAGCTTTGGATGGAGGAACCCCTTATGAAGCATGGTGGGGTAAGAAGCCTAGTCTTGATCATTGTAAAGTATTTGGATGTATTGCATATGCTTATGTTCCTTCACAATTAAGACATAAGCTAGAACCAAAAGCAGAGAAGTATGTTTTTATTGGATATGATGATAGACAGATGGGTTATAGGTTGTGGAGTCCATCCACAAAGCAATTTCTTGTTACTAAAGATGTAACATTTGATGAGCAAAACATGTGGTATACAGGATCACCAAATGAGTATACAGGTGTTGAAGAAATTCAAAGGAAAGGAAAGGCAAAGGTAAAAGTATGTGAAGAAATTGTTGATGAAGTTGACTCTAGATGTAGAGTGCAGGATCATGTAGAAGAAGGGCCAAGATTTGATCCAGAATCAAATGAGGCTGAAACTTCAAGAAGTGCAGAAATCAGAAGATCTACAAGAGAAAGGAAAGAGCCTATAAGGTATAGTTATGATACATCTTTCCTAACAACAAAAGATTATGCCTACATTGTGAAAACAGAAGAAGATCCAACTACTTATGAAGAAGCCAAAGGTAAACAGAATTGGGAGAAGGCAATGCAAGAAGAGTATGATGCTCTACTTGAAAATGAAACTTGGGAATTAGTACCAAGACCAAAGAATCAGAAAGTCATTGGATGCAAGTGGGTATATAAAACAAAGAGGTTTGCAGATGGTAAGGTGTCTAGATATAAAGCTAGACTTGTGGTCAAAGGTTATGCCCAAACTTATGGGATAGATTATGATGAAACCTTTAGTCCTGTTGCTAAGATGTCTACAATTAGGACATTGATTGCTATTGCTGCTTGCAAAGGATGGAAATTATCACAATTGGATGTGAAGAATGCATTTCTTAATGGATACATTGCAGATGAAGTATATATGGAGCAACCAGAAGGCTTCATGGAGTCAATTGGATCAGATTATGTGTGTAAGCTCAAGAGAGCTTTATATGGGTTGAAGCAAGCCCCAAGAGCTTGGAATTACAGATTGGTCAAGTTCTTGAATGAATGTGGTTTTCAGCATCAAAGGCAGATAGTAGCTTGCTAGTGAAGGCAAGTGAAAATGGATACATTTACATGTGCATTTATGTTGATGATATTATTGTTACAGGAACAGATGCTCAAGGAATCAATGAACTCAAGAAGCAAATAGAGAAGGAGTTTAAGATAAGTGACTTGGGAAACTTATCTTATTTTTTAGGAATGCAGATTGTGTATACTCAACATGGAGTATATGTTTCACAAGAGAGATACTTGAAGAATCTTCTAGTCAAGTTTAACATGGAAGATAGCAGGACCTCAACTACACCATTGGAGGTAAATCATAAATTAAGCAGGTATGGAGGTGAAGAGTTCAATGACATGAAGAAATATCAGAGTTTGGTAGGTAGTCTAATCTATGCTACCTTGACAAGGCCAGATCTATCATATGCAGTAGGTGTGTTGTCACAATTCATGCATTGTCCAAAGAAGACTCATTGGATTGCAGCCCAAAGGGTACTCAGATATATCAAAGGAACCCTAAGTGAAGGTTTGTATTATGGTTTCACTTCTGACACAAGAATCAAAGTGTTTAGTGATGCAGATTGGGCAGGTGACTCAGATGATAGAAGGTCTACTCATGGATATCTATGTTATGTTGGAGACAAGTTAGTGTCTTGGTGTTCAAAGAAGCAACACACAGTTGCTTTATCATCCACAGAAGCTGAGTATAAGGGAATGGTAGAAGCTGCAAAAGAAGTGATATGGTTGAAGACCTTGATGAAGAGTTTTGAGTTTGATCATAGTACTCCAATAATTTTTGGAGACAATATGAGTTCTTTGTATTTGGCAGCTAACCCTGTTTTTCATGCCAGGACTAAGCATATAGAGATTCAGTATCATTTCTTGAGGGAAAAGGTACTAGATAAAGAGATTGAAGTGATGTATACTCCAACAAAAGAACAAGTGGCAGATATGATGACAAAGAGTCTGGATGGACCTAAGTTACAAAGGTTCAAAGACATGGCAAGTATCAAGAAGACAGAGAAGACCTCAATTGATGATTGAGGGGGAGCTCTTGGTGCAGACCAATCACCAATTGAAGGCTTGGAAGATCAAATGATGAAGGAAGAATTAATTCCTAAAGTGTGGAAGAAGATTACAATCAGATGACAAGAGAAGTGTACACATATGTACATTAGCATAGTCATAGATGACTTAGATCTTTTGTTCAGTAAGAATTATGTACAAATTATCTATAAATACCTTGAGAAAAGTCGGGGCATGTATGAGAGCATATGTGACAATAGTCAGATGTCAAGAATGAGGGAGATAGAAGTCAAGAGATAGAGGAAAGTGTTTTTTGAGTTTGCTCTCATCACTCAGTTGTTTTTTTCTCTGAGTAAATGAAAAATTTTGCGCCCGATGTTTCTGCGTGTTCTCCTTCTACAGTAGATCAAATGTGGAATGCTTTTGTACAAGTCTAAGTTGAGAGTTGCTTGACCTCTGTGCAAAGTTTCAGCTTCCAATTGTAATCAGGCTGAGTGAATTAAGTGTAGGAACATTCATATGTGAAGTGTATTCATAGGTTCCTAAAACAGGCGCATATTTCGAAGTCAATGTTTTGATCATTTCTCCTAGCACAGTTTAAAGTTTTGCATGAGTGAGGGCTTAATCTTTAAGTTAGAAGATAAGCTACTTATGTCTAAAAGCATTTTGTAAAACGGGTTCTATTCAAGGAGAACCAAGTCTTAAAAGTTACAGGTGTAAAGTCGACTGTTTTGGATGACAGTTTCTGACATAGGTAACTTGTGAAATCAATTTCTCAAGTTATACTTAATCTTTTGGAGTAATTCAACTTGGAATAGTTGCGCAATCTCTAGGAGATGATTCGTACAAAGTTTCATCAAAAACTTTACATGTTTGATAAGTCAATGTAAGGAAATAGTGCAGCAGACTTTTCTGTGTATCACCTTCTTCACAGATTTGTTCATCTTTTGATAATTAGAAGTTGATCCTCTAAAGAGTGGAAAGTTTTGACTTATTCTTGGTATAGAGGTGCTCTAATCACAAGAATAGGTTATTCTTTTGGAGATAACACTCTCCATCAAGATAGATAGATAGATAGATAGATAGATAGATAGATAGATAGATAGATAGATAGATAGATAGATAGATAGATAGATAGATAGATAGATAGATAGATAGATAGATAGATAGATAGATAGATAGATAGATAGATAGATAGATAGATAGATAGATAAGATAGATAGATAGATAGATAGATATATAGATAGATAGATAGATAGATAGATAGATAGATAGATAGATAGATAGATAGATAGACAGACAGACACATAGATAAATAGATAGATAAATAGATAGATAGGTAGATAGATAAATAGATAGATAAAAAGATAGATAGATAGATAGGTGGGTAGATAGATAGATAGATAGATCGATAGATAGATATATAGATAGATAGATAGATAGATAGATAGATAGATAGATAGATAGTTAGATAGATAGATAGATAGATAGATAGATAGATAGATAGATAGATAGATAGATAGATAGATAGATAGATAGATAGATAGATAGATA
>MU260637.1:12500-20000 GCA_020310875.1 Ceratopteris richardii
TATAATCTCTCCTTGATGATTGAAAAAGTCCTCCCACCAAGATACATCTTGATCTCCAGCATATTTTTTTGCACGCTCAATATGTCTCTTCTTTTCAATAAGTGCATGCATCCAGCTTTTACTTTGAACAACCACACTTCCACATCTTTCTGTATTGTTTTTATCTTCATATGGTGATTGTTCTGCACCATACACTGTTACAGTAGACAAATTAGGCACCTGCAATAAGAAACTGCATCCCTCTTTAGGCTCCCACCCAAGAGAAGATGAATACTGCTTTGCAAATAAAAGGGTTATTTCATCAACCCTCCTCATCAAGAATACATGGTTGAAACTAATATTGTGCAATGGAGCCAAAACCTTAGCACTGTTATCAAGACCCATTGAGCAAAAGTGCTTAAAGTCATAAATCTGTGTGAGGTGTTGAACTTCTGGTTTTGGAGTATATGCTTCTGAAATCAGCTCAGATAAAATCGGAAGAGTAAAAGCATTGTTACGTGCCAACTTCTTAGAGAAAGTACTAAACATTTGATCAATGTGATCATGAGTGTAGCCAACCAGAAGAAAATTTACCTTAACCTTCTGAAATACCTGTTTTTCAACAAGCATGCTTAAATATCCAAAGACTGTAGAATTTTTATTCTCTCTTGGAGTATTATCTAGTTGCAAATATAGAGTTGGTGGCAAAAGACCCTTCCATGATTGCAAAACACGATGAATGACAGTAACTGTAAGGTTTGGATCATTATGCACATTCGGATATGTGAAGAAAACCTTGGACATTATAGTTCCATTGTATACCAAAGCGCCAACCAAATGCATTTGCACAAGGACTTCATCTCCAATGTCCTTAGGGATGCGATAAAAATGTGGCAAACAAGTTTTTTTCTGATCCATACCATCGATCAACAAACACATATAACGCTCCGGATTTCTGAGTGCCTTACTTCGATGATGAATTGCTTTCTTTCTCTCTAATGCTTGACTCTCACGATGGTTGTTAAGAAGGTTTTTAAAATTATGCTTTTCCTGTGGTGTTGTAGCCCCTTTTGCCATGTTTTTCAAAGTGGCGCAAACTGAACATTCACCCATTCTAACTTTACGAGGAATAGAAACATTGTTAAACTCTTCCTTCCATAATCGAGTAAAGTGACGATACAACACATACTTCTCATTTCTATTTTCCATGTCTTCTCTATATATTTGAAATACCTCTCGACGCGTAAAGTTATCTGACAAGTGCAACCTTCCAGTTGTAGGCATAACTTCACAATGCAAGCTAAAATAGTTCATCATCCAATTCATTGCATGACGTCCAACAGATCCTTTGGTCCCAACATGGAACGTATCCAAAATGAGATCCCCATTCAAAAACCCTTGTTGAACCCTATGTATTCTAAAATTTCCTACACCCATTGCAATTTTAAATGCAGCCCTACAGCATGGCATCCCTTGAGTAAAGAAATATTCAAAACCAACACGCGTTACTGACATGTTATCCTCAATCATTTGCATGCAAGAAACAAGGTATATATCCTGCCTTTCACTATCTAAATGGAGGAATTTTTCTCTTATGTGCTTTAGTTTCTTCATCCCTAAAGTATACAAGCATTTCAAACCACAACAATGCTTCACAATATCCAATGCAATCTGTCTATCTGAAGTAAGAAATTTAAATCTTTTTCGACTTACTTCACGAGACCTTCTTTTAAATCGTAGATTGAGCTTGCTTTGCTTTTTCGTTGCTCCACATGCACTTGAGTCAGAAGGGAGATCAATGGTTGGATCAGATGGGAGATCAAGAGGTGCATTTGGTTGAGCAGCATTGCACTGTGAATTGGATAACTTAAATGACTCAACAGAAAACATGGAATCATCAGCACGTTCTAAATCATAGGGATCATCACTTCTCTGGAAAGGTTCAACTGAGAACAATGAATCAATATGAGCAGAGGAAGCTGATGCCCAAGCATCCACTGAAAAGATTGAGCTCATCTTCACTGAGTTCACAGAAGACTGAAGATGAATGACCTTTTTAAATAAGTAGAAATCCGAGATCAAGTGAAGATATCACATCAAATGTCACATCAAGAAGATATGAAATCAAAAGCTTATTAAAGTACATTAAATAACATAAAACATCAAATTACATCAAATCACTTAATTACTCAAATATACACTAATCAGGGAACCAAAGATTTGATTCACTTTTGATTCAAATGAGAAACACAGTTGATTTCTAACTACATATGAGTCATTCAGTCTAAGCATTGTGAATGAATCAAAATATATCCAAGTTGAGTTCCAACAGGAATATATAATAAAATTGTTTGGAGAAATTCTACAAGAAGAAATTTTACAACTGGAATATATCCAAGTTGAGTTCCAACTGGAATATGCTATGGCATTGAACACTATACAAGAAGAAATTTTACATTTGGTTAAGATTTCAAGGATTAGGTTTTATTGTGGTGTAGGCTAGATATCAAAGAGGTAGATGAAAGTATATTGAAAAAGAATTATGTGTAAAAGAGGCACACAGAAAGCATATTCATACATTGATTTTCTATTTCAACAATGTGTTACAAGATAAATGTGAATATGAACTAAAGTGTGGAGGATAACACTATAAAGATGTCATTAATCTCACAACTTAGACCTAATTTTCTCCCAAGCAAGAGACTCTAAGAAAAAACTTCTACATGTGATTAGAAATCCTCATGTACATACCATACTGTTGCCATTGAAGTTTAATTTCCATGCAAATGTATATAAATAGTTGCAAGGTTCTGTACTAGAATGTTTATTCATAGTGATTTTCCATTTCAACAGTGAGTTACAAGATAAATGTGAATATGAACTAACGTGAGGAGGGTAATACTATAAAGATGTCATTAGTCTCCCACATTTAACACAACTTTGACTTGATTTTCTCCCAATAAAGAGATTCTTAGAAACAAATCTCTACATGAGTTTAGACATCCTCATGGACATACCATACTCTTGCCATTGAAATGTAATTTCTATGCAAATGTATATAAATAGTTGCAAGGGTCTATGAATATTTCATTAAAGTGGCTCTGAAATAGCCTATTTGTGTGGGTGCTATTCCCTGGTTAGATAAGTTGATAGATTTAGTTAGCAAGTGGACTCATTCAGTTAGATCCAGTTAGTTTCTAGTTCAAGTTACCCAATTGCCTATAAATACCAGAGGAGGAGATCATTCGTATTTTCAAAATCCACGAGCAAGAGAGAGCAGCAGAGCACAGACAGCCATGGAGCACAGAGGTCAGCATACCAGCAAGCCAAGTCTGATGGAGAAGAAGAATGTTGGCAAAAGCACCAAGAGGTAGACAAAATCATAACATAAGTAAAGATTCCAAAAAGATTCCCTCTGTATGTCTGTCTAAATATCTGCTTTCTAGGCATTAATTTTTCTTACCTCTAGAAATATGGATTCAAATAAGGTGTAAGTCGATGCCAGGCATCGACTTAGGATTGCAAGTCGATGCCAGGCATCGACTTGCAGGAGCAAGTTGATGCCAGGCATCGACTTTTCGGTGCAAGTCGATGCCAGGCATCGACTTGCAGCCCCAAGTCGATGCCTCGCATCGACTTGCAGGTGCAAGTCGATGCCAGGCATCGACTTGTCGGTGCAAGTCGATGCCTGGCATCGACTTGCAGCCCCAAGTCGATGCCAGGCATCGACTTGGGCCCAAAAAACGATGCCAAGCATCGACTTGCCGGCATCAACATTCACTGAAAAGTCGATGCCAGGCATCGACTTTTGGGTGCAAAATCGATGCTTGGCATCGGCTTTTGGGCCCAAGTCGATGCTTGGCATCGACTTTTGTGCCCAAGTCGATGCCAGGCATCGACTTTGTGTGCAAGTCGATGCCAGGCATCGACTTGAGGGTAAAAGTCGATGCCAAGCATCGACTTGGCCCAAAAGTCGATGCCAAGCATCGACTTGGGCCCAAAAGTGGATGCCAAGCATCGACTCTTGCACCCCCAACTCGATGCCTGGCATCGACTTTCACCCTCAAGTCGATGCCTGGCATCGACTTGCACACAAAGTCGATGCCTGGCATCGACATGCACTTAAACATCGATGCCTGGCATCGACCTGAAGCTCAAAATCCATGCCTTGCATGGACTTGGGCCTTTGAAGCCACATTTACGTTTGATCTGATATTTCCAATTGCTTTCAGGGATGCGGAGTACAAGGATGAAAGGCCCATCAAGAAGCTCAGAGTCACCATGGGCTCTGCTGACCAGCAACGTGACAAAGGCAGTGGTCACCAAGCAAAGCCAAAGAAAATTATTGCACCATTATCCTCTGAGAAGGCGAGCAACCCACTAGGAATATCCTCAGGTGGACAGAGTAGCATAAAAATTCATGAGGAGGATCCAAATATGAGGGAAAGGTCTAGGGAGACGGAGGTCATGAGGACAGATCGTCCACTTCGGGACATGACAAATCTCGAATGGTGCCTTCAGTACGTTGAAGAGAAGAATGCAGTCCTCCTTGTGTTCGCAGGGGCCTATGGCAGAGGAAAGATCACGACAACACAAGGTTTTCAGTATGGACTTGTTTACAAATTGGATTATGAAGATGAAGATTCTGACAACCTGCTTTTCTTGGTGGAGACATCGAAAGGATTAAGAAATGTCATATGCAAGATGGATTTCTTGTGCCCAGAGTGCTGTGTTCCAGAAGAGCTAGCTCAGATATGCAGAGACTCAGTGAATTTCATCAAGGACCTGATGCCATGGATACAGGGCAATATCATGCCAACACAGCACAAGAAGACGACCCCTGTAAAGGCAAGGGGTAAGCAGAGTGTTCAGAAAAAGCCCCAAAAGAAAAAGAAGATAATTGCAGAAGAGAACTTTTCTGACTCAAGCTCTAGCTCTGGGGACATAATTGTTGCACCTGGTGGAGAGCTTGCATCTGGTGTGCTTGGCACTGAGCAGAATAAGATGAGGGAGGACATAGCTAGAAGAAAAGTTGTGAAGAAGGGGCAGTTGTTCCACCTGCCTATTAATATTATCCACAGGCCACCAGTGGATCCAGTCACAGGGAGGAGGCCCCTTGAGATCAGGGAGCCACATAATTTGCATGTCCAAAATCTTAAGAAGAAAATGAAAATAAATCCTCATGCTACTGTTGTGCCATTCCTTGTCATGGTGGATCCGCATGAGTGCAGCTGTGTGGAGGATTTCAATGAGGGCTTGTTTGAGGAGTACACGTATTATGTGATTGGAGGTTCACACTCTACAGAGGCTCGTAGACAGTTAGTGAAGGAGCACCCTACTACATTTTTCTTTAGGTATGCAGAGTGTAAGATATATGCTGGTCTTACAACTGAGGAAGCCAAGCTTCTTGCTTGGGATCACAACAACGACAATGACTACAGGCAGAAAATGTCCTCCATAGAGAGAATTCGGTTCTTCCACCATGAATACGAAGATTGTCTTGTGAAGGAAGCTGGGAGAATACATCCCAATCTACGAAAGCAATGCCTTATTGAGGTTGGAATTGCATTGGATGAGAATAGAAAGTCAGATGCTTTGAGGAAATATGATCCATGGTTTCAACTGGCATTCAGATCAGGTGAGATCTGGGATCTTCAGGATAGAATCTTCACAATGTGGGAGCACAAGGAGGTCAAGGGCCAGAAGCAACGAAAGTCGAGGCCAGACCCACAAATTGATCTGAGGGGAAAGGGAAGGAAAGTTGACCTTTCAATTGAAGAGGCTCCTGAGGACATGAAGCTGACCCCATGGAGGGCCCTTCAAGGAATCAAGGATGATACATTGATCATATCAACTTTGTCAAGGGTAATCTCGAAGGAGTTAAGCCTCGAGGAGATGGTGACTGAGCTCAATAAGTATGTATGTTATTCTCAGATCCTTTTTCCCTCCTCCCATGCTTCTTGTCTAACCTAGTCGCTTTTATATTTATGTGTCTGTAGTCATAAAGTGTACATGAAGATTCAGGAGGTGATGATGAAGAGGCTGGGTTGCTTTTCTTGGACAGAGGTCCAAGCAGACTATCCAACCACATCATCCTACAAAGCCTTATCAGAATATTTCATCCTGTTTCGTGATTGGGTAGATTCTCTTTTCAGAATATTTCATACTAAACAATTTGATGCATTGCATGGCATCAACATGGGGGCAAAAGTCGATGCCTGGCATCGACTTAGGGGCATAAGTCGATGCCTGGCATCGACTTGCAGCATAAGTCGATGCCTGGCATCGACTTGGGGGCATAAGTCGATGCCTAGCATCGACTTGCACCATAAGTCAATGCCTGGCATCGACTTGGGGGCATAAGTCGATGCCTGGCATCGACTTGCAGCATAAGTCGATGCCTGGCATCGACCTCCAACAAAAGTCGATGCCTGGCATCGACCTCGTGGCAAAAGTCGATGCCAGGCATCTACCCCAACAAGAAATCGATGCCATACACCCGTTCTTTATGTTCTGTTTGCTGTACTGAAGAGCTCTTCTAATTGTTTTTCCAATTTGTTCTGCAGAAACCAAGGAAAAGTAAGTCTACAGAGGTACTAGATGATTGCCCCCCTGCATTCCTTGCTCACATTCAAAGAGCAAGGCATGAGAAATCTAGACTGAAAGCGAAGGAGATGGATTTTGATGATGAACCCGATCTTAAATGTTTCTCCAATCCCCTAGACCCCCTTAGGCCTGTATATTACAATGTGTTCTGTAGTGATGTAAATAATATTTGTTCTGTTGTGCCTAGAAAACATTTCTCCCTTCTCATAGCGGACATACCCTATGGATTTAGGATGTTAGGATCAGTTAATGATGATGAACCCTTCAAACACCCTCAGATTCGGAAGATGGTCACTGATTTTGCAGAGTTGACTATGTCTCCTCTTTGGAGGATAGTAATTTTCCATAGCAGAGACCAGTCTTTCTTTGTTTCAACTGCTTTGAAGGCAAGATGTCATGCTGTGGAGTGCCTCACTTGGTAAGTAATCTTCTTTCTATCTCCATGGCTTTAATGATGCCCTATGTGACTCATAGTTCTTTTTTGCAGGGTGAAGACAAACGTTAATCACACTCCTTTGCATCGGTTTGTGAGTGCCGCTGAATGCATTACAGTGGGCTATTATGATGAAGTAAACAAAAGGAGAGTCAGGGAGCATTGCAATGAGAATGGGATCTCAAATGTGCTCATGTTCCCAGCCGTTACCAAAAAACTTCGTCATGTAGCTGGGGACATGACATTGGTTAACCCTTATCAGAAGCCACAAAAAGTCATAATGAGATTGCTTCAGCTATTTTCCAATGATGATGACTGGGCCCTAGACCTTTTTTCGGGCACAGGTAATTTCAATTTTCACAATTTTCATTAGTCATTGTTGATTGAAGCCTCTAAGAGGTTTTCTGCTGTTTCAGGAACGACTCTGGCTTGCTCCAGGCACTGCATAGCTGTGGAGAAGGATGATGCTCAAGTGAGCTTCA
>MU260637.1:22500-27500 GCA_020310875.1 Ceratopteris richardii
TCTATCTATGGATCTATCTATCTATCCATCTATCTTGTTGAGAGTGATGGATGGATGCACTCAGGAAATCAGTAGGTGCTGCAAATCCTGCTTCACACCTGCCCTCTTTTCTCTTCAGATATACTTAGGACACTAGCTTAGCTTCCAAATGACATAAAGAAACCATATATGTACTTTGGAAATGGTTTGGGTAATGATCAAACCAAAACAGATAACTTTGTACTTCAAAATCAACTAAAAACTTTCTATTCCTGTAGTGATACCTGCTCAGACTTTTACTCAGTGTGTCCAGCACACTTAAAATTGGAACAATTCCTTTTGGGAGTATCAATATACCTTAGTAAGCTACCAATCACAAGTGGAATCACTTCAATTGATAAACTATGCACTGAGAAATAAGTTTAGCAAAATTATAATCACCCCCGACTTTTCAGGAACTCTGCAGACAAATACCAGTGGGCACTTCGATTCGATTTTCTCCCAAATTGCTGAATGAAATCCTTTGAGATTTTGTATGCTTGTAGTAGACTTTGAGCTAGTTCAAATGAGCTATAGATCTCTTGATTTGGTTCAGTAGATCCAGAGAAATGCTCCTTTGAAGTTGACAGACTTGAAGTAGGAAACTCAGAACAAACCAGAGATGATGAATGTATACTTCTATTGATAAATGTGTTTGTACAATCTCATTAGCTTGCCAAGCACAGCTAAATGAGGTATTGTGGTGTTGGCAATAGAGTAGCCTTCACACACAATGAGTTACAAGAAAAAAAAATGCCTCGGGGAGTGAGCTAGAGTGGTGATTGTCACGCGACTTTTTACTTCATCTTTTGTAGGAGTCTTGAGATCATTTGAATTTGAAATTCAAACTTAGGCTCCCTTGAATCTCTCCTCTAAAAGTAGGGAGATATTCTCTCTATCTCAACATTCAAATTTCCACGACTCTAGTGGTAGGTAGATGACTTAAAGTGATTACAATCAAATGATAAGTCACTTAGACTTTTACAAGGGGTAAAGAGGTAATAACATATAAGCATATGTTCACATGAGCCTTCCTTTAAGTGAAGCCTAGATAATCCTTTGTCCATGCTAATCTTCCATAAGTCCAAGGTCCCAAGCCAATGTGTGTAGGCTTGTCTTGCACCAACAGCTCCCCCTCAAGCCAAACACTTTGGCTTAAATCTTCTCTTTCATTCTTCAATCACTTCCTGCAATCCAATCATAGATTTGAATCTGCATAACTTGTTTCCATCCAATGCCTTTGTAAGTAAATCTGCACATTGCATATTAGTAGATACATATGTCAATTGTATATCTTTACTTAGCAATTTCTCTCTCACATAGTGGTAATGAACCTCTATGTGCTTTGTTCTGGCATGATAAATTGGGTTTGCTGCAAGGTGAAGAGAGCTAGTGTTGTCTCCAAATATGATAGGTGGTCTTGTGAGTAGACCTAACTCTGTATATAGAAGCTTCAACCAGATAGCTTCTTGAGTAGCATTTGCAAGTCCTCTATACTCTGCTTCAGTGGATGACAATGCCACTGTAGGTTGCTTCTTAGCTGACCAAGAGATAGGCTTATCTCCTGCAAAACAAATGTATCCTGAGGTGCTTCTCCTATCATCCTTGCATCCTGCCCAATCTGCATCTGAATAAACCTTTATGTCAATATCTGATGTATAAGGAAAATACAAACCATGACTTTGAGTTCCCTTGAGGTACTTCAAGATCTTCTTTGCTGCCTCTAGGTGAGGTACCCTTGGTTTGTGCATGAATTGACTAAGCACACTTACTCCATATGCTATGTCAATTCTTGTCAAGGTAGCATAGTTCAAACTACCCACCATACTTTGGTATCCTGTAATGTCTTTGATTTCTTCTCCTTCATGAGCACTTAGCTTTTGGTTAACCTCCATTGGAGTAGTAGATACCTTAGCATCCTGCAAACCAAACTTCTTGACCATATCCTGTACATACTTCTTTTGGGTAATGTAGATACCTGAATTTGTGTAGATCAATTCAAGTCCTAAAAAATATTTTAGTAATCCAAGATCACTAATCTTGAATTCTTTCATCATCTGTCCTTTGATGTGTCTAATCCCATTTACATCATTACCTGTAATGATGATGTCATCAACATAGACACACAAGTGGATTACCTCTGTACTACTTCTCTTTATGAATAGAGAAGTGTCTGCTTTGCTCATCACAAATCCTTGGTCTTGGAGGTAGGTGGTCAATCTGTAGTTCCATGCTCTAGGTGCCTGCTTCAAACCATACAGAGCCTTCTTCAATTTACAAACATAATGTACCTTTCTTGGATCTTCATAGCCAGGTGGTTGTGACATGTAGACTTCTTCAGATATCCATCCATTTAGGAATGCATTCTTCACATCCAATTGGTACATGTTCCAATTCTTGGATGCAGCTACACTCACCAAAACTCTGATAGTTGGCATCTTGGCCACAGGAGAAAATGTCTCCTCATAATCAATGCCTTGGGTTTGTGCAAAACCCTTGGCTACCAACCTAGCTTTGTACCTGTTAATTGTTCCATCTGAATTCTTCTTCAATTTGTAGATCCATCTGGATCCTATTACCTTCATAGAATCTTTCTTGGGTACCAAGTCCCAAGTATCACTCTCTTTGAGGGCTTCTATCTCCTCATCCATGGCTTCTCTCCATTCTGGCTTTGTAATTGCTTCTTCATAGGTACCTGGTTCTTCATTCAACAAGTCTTTTGCAAGATACACAGAATGTTTAGTTACAAGTGATGTGTCATACCCAAATCTGATAGGCTTCTTCTTCTCTCTCTGAGATCTTCTCATAGCTTGAGTAGAAGTTTCTGCCTTGTCCTCCAATTGCTTCATCTTCATCTTTCCTTTGGATTTCCAAGCCTTGAACTCTTCAAGGTTTATGGTATCATCATCTGAGCTTGAGTCTTCTTGCTGAGTTGGCTCTTCCTTGGTAAGCTTTGGAAAATCTTCCTCCATATCATAGGGTAAACTCACTTTCCTGCATTCATTCTCATACCATGAGTCATTTTCATCAAATATGACATCTCTGCTTACCTTGAATCCTTTGTTTGTGGGGTTGTAGAATCTGTATCCCTTTTGGTTCAAATCATAACCAATGAAGATACATTTCTCTGCCTTTGGGTCTAGCTTTCCTCTTACCTGTGAGGGAATATGCACATATGCTACACATCCAAATATTTTGCAATGATCCAGAGAGGGTCTCTTACCATGCCAAGCTTCATATGGTGTCATGCCATCAAGTGATTTGGATGGCAACCTATTGATGAGATAAGTGGCAGTGGATACACTCTCTGCCCATAGGTAATTTGGCAACTTTTTTTCATTGAGCATAGACCTAGCTGTTTCCACTATAAGTCTATTCCTTCTTTCTGCTACCCCATTTTGTTCAGGTGAGTACCTTGTAGTGATCTCCCTCTTGATGCCTCTTTCCTGCAAGAAATCTTCAAACTCATTTGAGAAGTACTCTCCTCCACCATCTGATCTTAGCCTCTTCAAGCTTCTACCTGTTTGATTCTCAACAAGTGCAAGATACCTCTTGAAACAATTGAACACTTCATCTTTATGCTTCATAAAGTATAAAATGGTCCACCTGCTATAGTCATCAATGAAGGACACATAATACCTTGAACCAGAAATGGAAGGGTCCTTGCTAGGTCCCCAAACATCTGTGTGTACCAAGTCTAGGTAGTCTTCATGCATGAAACCTTTCCTTGAGTAGGGTAATCTGTGAGACTTACCAAATTGACATGATCCACATTTATAAATCATGTGTTGCTTGGATACATTAGGTATCCCAAGCACACATTGATCCCTGCACATTTGCTTAAGAGTCCTTTCACCTATGTGCCCTAATCTCTTATGCCATATCTCTAAGTCTGAAAGTGTCTGATCCTTGTAATTATACAAAGCAATGTTTTTTGTATCTTCTAGCTCAAATGTAAATAGTCTACCTGATTTCTCCCCTTTGGCTATCCTTCTGAATCCTTGTTTTGGGTCCTCCACATATGCTCCATGTTGTGTGAATCTGACCTGCAAACCTTTCTCTACAATCTGACCAACACTCATTAAATTCTTAGTTATTGTTGGTACATAGAGTACCCTGCTTAATAGGTTCTGATTACCATCACATGTCTTCACATTTCCAACTTTGACAACAGAGTGTTTAGTGTCATCACCTGTTTGTACCTGATGTTTGCCCTTGGGCTCTTCCAAATCAGAAAGTAGTGCCACATTGCCAGCTACATGGTTAGAACATCCTGAGTCAATGTAAAATAAATGATCATCATTTGTACCTATCTTGGAGGTCATGTTCATGATCAATAAGGAGTCATCTTGCTCCTCTGTGTAGTTGTTGTAGTCTCTTCTATTTCTGAATCCACCTTGGTAGCTTCCATTGTGGTTGTTGTTGTAATTGTTGTTGTATTGGTTGTTGTACCCATTGTAGCTTTGATGTTGGTTGAATCTGCCTCTTCCTTGAGAGTATCCACCTCTTGAGTAGCCTCTTCCTCTCTGATTTTTGTAGTTCTTGTAGCATTCATCTGTGGTATGATTGGACAACCCACAGATGTTGCATGGTGATGAGTTGTAGGGTCTCCCCCTACCTGACTTACCTCCTCTGCCTCTTCCTCTAGATGACCTACCTCTCCCTGCATAATTGGCTTGAGAGGTAGAGCCTTCTTCATCCTGTTTCTTCTTGCCTTTATCTTTAACTTTCTTATCAGTATAGAGAGCAGAGGGGTTATTACCTTTTTATTGATCTCCAGCTTTGGTGAACTTTGCTTCATGTGTAAATAGTTGGCCCATGAGTGTTGTGAGATCAGGGGTATGCATGTCCATGTAGAGGTCCATTGCAGTGGTGAAACTTTCCCACTTATCATCTGCCTTGAGTCCATTTGTCACTTGCCTGACTATTTGCTCCTCTTCAATTTCCTCTCCAATGCTTGCTAGTTGGTCTGCCACATCTTT